>PVLC010010978.1:11515-22520 GCA_004027655.1 Graphiurus murinus
GTACTGGGGATTGAACTCAGGGGCATTCTACCTCCGAGCTACACCCCCAGCCCTATTTTTTTTATTCTTTATTTTGAAACCGAGTCTCACTAAGTTGCGGAGTGCCTCACTAGGTAGCTGAGGCTGGCCGTGAACCCGGATCCTCCGGTCTCAGCCTCCCGAATGCTGGGATTACAAGCGTGCGCCACCACGCCCGGCTGACTTCAAAATTTTATACTGATCTCTCCCATAGTTCTGATTATTTCTCATACAACCATACTAGTACTTTTGACCTCATCCTGTTGATGCTGAGATTAATAAAACCTTTCTGTAGTATGGATCTTACATTCTAAACACCAAAGCAAATGAATACCAAAAGAGATTTGGGCATATTATTCTTTCAGTGGAATTTTTCTTATTGCTAAAGAAATGCATTTACTGAATAGCTATTACCTTTATCTTTATCTATATTCTCAACCCCATCTGAGAAAGTTTTCTTTGTCTCTTTGTACCCATTGAAAATTGGCTGTCCCTTAAAGACACATGTGACACAGTCATCTAAAGTGAAAGTTGTTTGTTTGCTTATCATATTTTTCTTTGCACCCTAGTTCTAGCATCATAGAGTTATTTCCAATTCTTTTAGTACTGACCCTTTCAGACTCATTTGTTCAGTCATACCGCCCTCTGTTTCCTCATTAGCTGTTGTATCTATTAATCTCTCATTCTCCTTTATTCATAAAAGGCTTTGGAACTTAATTTATAGTCTTTCTTTTAATCCCAAAGCCTTCCAGTATTCTGGACAACTTCAACATCTACATGTGCAATCCAATACAAGTAGTCCTCCAGGCTTCTCTTTCCAGTGAGTAATTCTACTTCATTCCAGCCATCTACTTCTATAGTGGCTATCATAACCTTGTCATCCTATTTGCTATTATTTTTCTTTTTCCCCCCTGTGATATTGGTGATTGAACTCAGGGCCACCCTACCTCTGAGCTATACCATCCCATTTTACTTTTGAAATAGAGTCTTTATCCTTTGTCTTAGCAAAGACCCAAGACCCTGCCTCTCACTTTACTGGGAAACATAGAAACTAACAGATATGACCTAATGGGAAGTTGAAGAGATTCATGTCTGAAAGCTTCTGCTCTGTACCATTTTCTCTTTCTTCCTTTTATTGCACTAAGTAGTAAAGCTTTGAATATAGGGTAAATTTTTTTAAATGAGAATATATAGAGAGTGAGTTAGAAAGCCTAAAACCAATTCTTGAAGAATTCTAAACTTTGATATCTAGTAGATGAGCATGAAGCTTCAAATGAAACTATAAATTTGCACTAAAAATAAGTCAAATATAGTCAACCACTTATATATAGGCACATATACATAAGTACATATATATAATGGTTTTGAGGAAAAATATAGCTGCAGTGTTTTCCAAAAATATTAAACATCAATCTTTTGATAAATGAAATTTTGCAATGTTATTATAACTGAGGTCCAAAGAGATTTTCTCCTATGGAAATAAAATAATCTACTTGACAGACTTTTACTGGCCAACCGTCAGGGGAGAGGTAGAGAAGGTGAAATTATTATTCTTTGCAGACACAAAACTTTCTAGTTGGAACAAAGATAGCTCTGACTCATCAAAAGCATATGTAGATTTAAGATCCTTAACTATAAACAGTAGGTTTCAGGTCTGGGTGGTCTGTGTTATGTCCAATAATACATAAATTGGCTTATCTTCAAAATAAATATTTCCTTTTTATTACTCTGAGTCATGAAAAATATTCAATCTCTGTTCAAAAACAGAAAGGTTTTCAATAAAATCTTTTAGCTGTAAGTCTATATCTTCAATAGATAATTCAGGATACTACTACTCATTAAATGCCTGTAAAAAGTTCTTAAATGACTTTCTCAGTATCTCAAGGAACATTCTAAGTAAACTGGAAAGATGACCAATGAGAAATACATTGTCTCAATACACAGAATGATACTGACATTTTCTGTACTGTGTTTAATAATAAGTTAAGGGATGAAATATAGAATATTTTGAGCTTTTCTTTTTTTTTTTTTTGCGGTACTGGGGATTGAACTCAGGGGCATTCTACCTCCGAGCTACACCCCCAGCCCCTTTTTATTCTTTATTTTGAAACAGAGTCTCACTGAGTTGCGGAGTACCTCACTAGGTAGCTGAGGCTGGCCGCGAACCCGGTTCCTCCGGTCTCAGCCTCCCGAATGCTGGGATTACAAGCGTGCGCCACCACGCCTGGCTTGAGCTTTTCTTTTATCTCTAAGATAATTTAGCATACTATAAAAGTCACCTGAAAACTAAATTTGAGGGTATATTTTTTCTTTAAATATTTTATCAACATGGCAGCTGATTAGGGTATATGTGCTTAAAGAGAATACTTGATATTTTATTAAAGAAGCATACCAATTCTTTTCCAGAAGTCTTCAGATCATTATTAAAATTTGGTCTAAAGTAGTATTCAAATGAAAGGAATTTGGGGTGGGGGAGGAAAGGGGAAAAAGAGAAGAGAAAACACTAAGGAGTAACACACTCTATTTATGTGCAAAATGACTTCCTAAAACCCTGCAAATAATTATTTTCTTTCCCAGTGAAAGAGTTTTCTTCATGGATGATAAGACCTTGGTCTGACTCAGGATTTTCTTCCAAACCTTCTTAATGAGTTAGCCTGAAAATATTGTAATGCCATAACAAAGACATACCATCAGAGTTGAAAGATTCCAAAATCATCATGACCAGATGTATAGGACTAAAATCTTGGCTTCTGACTAGATTCTCACTATTGGTTCATAAACTGCATTGAATATTATTTGTTCTAGTTCTAAATTTCTTCCTTCCAAAAGAGCTGACCTAAGCGTGAAACACTTTCTCTATGGAAAGTTAGTGAAGATTATGAGGAAATGTTTTAGCTGCATCTGGCTCTTTTCTATATAGCACATATGACTCACATGCTCACTCAACTCCTACAATTGTCAGTTGCTGAGGACCAACAATAATTTTTTACATATAGATAATATGATCTATTTTATTCTATTATCTAAATGGTAGAAAATGTCAAGGTTTTTGTATTGTGTAGCACTGGGGATTGAATCCAGGAGCATTCCACCACTGAGCTACATTCTCAGCCCTATTTTATTTTTTATTTTGAAACAGGGTCTCATTAAATTGCTGAAGCTGACCTCAAACTTGCAATCCTCCTGTCTCAGACTCCTAAGTAGTAAGATTATAAGCATTCACCATTACACTGGCTTAGCTTACTTAGATTTTTAAAGTAACACTGTAGTAGTTTTTTCTAATAATTTAGCAATTATAATAAATAGCATAGCCATTTTATAATTGTAAAATTTTATTTTTGAATAAACTGTGTGGAGAAAAACTATTCACTGTAATATTGAGGAAGATAAAATTTAGCTTGAGTCTGAATCTACAAATTATGTTGCTATAACTGAATATATTTAATTAAGTCTAAAAAAGAAATCGAACATGTTAGAGAAAAACAAACATTTAAAGAGAACTATACAACTTTTTAAAAGAGAATAAGGGAGAAAAAAGAATCTGTGCTATTTTAAAATTATTCTAGATATAATGTAAGAAATAGAGTATTTTAGCCAGGCATGTTAATGCATGCTTGTAATCCCAGTACTTGGGAAGCTGAAACCGGAGGATCACAGGTTCGCAGCAGCTACTTAGTGAGAACCTGTTTCAAAACAAAGAATTAAAAAATAGGACTGGGGTTGTAGATCAGATGTAGAATGCCCCTGGGTTGAATCCCGAGTACTGCGAAAAAATAAATAAATAAGAATATCCCTCCCCCATTGTAAAACATTATTACCAGAAATCAAGAGCATGTGATACAGGACACCTTTCATGTACATGAAGTAAACTTTACAACTTTAAAGTTATGATTTAGACACTAGTGATTGCTTTATAAAGCAAATATCAACCCTTGGATTTGTCCGTTTCAAATTAATATGTTTTCTGTTATGAATTTCTTAAAATACAGAACTTTAATACTTATGCCACTCATACTCCTCTCTTAATTATATAAAATCAGATGTTTAACATACCATTAAAATAACAAATTTAATAATTAGAATTTTTTATAATTTTTCAGATAAATCAAAATTCTTCTTAATGTTTTATCATTTTATATGCTAATAAAAGGCAGGCTTTATTACTCTGGAACTCTAAATTCTGATAAAGACTGTCTTACTTCTGGATAGTATGAAATCCAATTCTCATATGGCATTAAATTCGTGAAAAATACTGGGCTATTCCAACATAAGACAATATTATTTCTAAGACTAAAATTCACTTTTAAGGTCTTTATGTTGGCATTTGTCACCACAGATGTTTCAATTATGCATTATTGGATCTATAAATTTTGTCATTACTACAGAAACAAGAATAAATACAAAGACTCTTCACATAGGTTAGTATTAGTTGCAATTATGGGATTTTTAACCTCTGCTGCAATCATTGTAACAATGCAGGGACAACAACTAACCACTTAAGAAATGTCACCATCTAGAACTACAGTTACTAATCCTCTTTTACCTTCTCTCTGGACCTGTGGTATGCAGTGGTGTTAACAGCAACTCCTATTATCAGACCCGGGATACTCTATACCACCTGAAACTTAAAGGTTTTACTTCCAAAGAGTGCTCCTTCCCACCCCTAGTACTGCATTAAGTGTGCTCAAAAAGAATTTCACTTATGATTCCAATATGCCTCTTGACTACCACATTCTCGTAAAATATATTCTATGTCTTATGGCAGGGATGTTCACTACGAATCTGAATTTGGAGTACTACAACCGTCATCAGCAAGCAGTATGTATGTGTGTTGGTGTGTATTTTTCCTCAATCAGATAGATGATAATGAGAAAGATGGCAACTGAAGAACAAGTTTTTAAAGCTTTTGCCAGGAAGTGATATACATTACATCTACTCACATTCCTGCAACCAAAGACAGTCCCATAGTTATACTTAGCTACAAAAGACAGTCCCATAGTTATACTTAGCTACAAAGATCAGAAAGTCAAATCCTGCCATGTGACTAAATGGGGTATCTAACATGATTTCCCACAGTTGAAATAAAATTTAAACATCTTCCTTAAAAGAAGAGGCACAAGCGGGTGTGGTGGCGCATGCTTGTAATCCCAGCATTCGGGAGGCTGAGACCAGAGGATCCGGGTTCACGGCCAGCCCCAGCTACCTTAAGGCACTCCACAACTTAGTGAGACCCGGTTTCAAAATAAAGAATACAAAATAGGGCTGGGGGTGTAGCTCGGAGGTAGAATGCCCCTGAGTTCAATCCCCAGTACCGCAAAAAAAAAGAAGCAGCAGCACAATCACATCTGTTATTGAGTATTTACTGTGCATCAAGCACTTAAAGGGGCCTTACATGGATACTAATCCACATTATAATCAGCAAAGAAGAAATTATTAGCGTTTTATGAATGAAGACATAGGTTCCAAGAGATCAGATAAATAACTCAAGAATGTACAAGTATAAGGGGTTAAAATGAAATCTGAATTCAAATTTGTCTGGCTCTAAGCCTGGACTCATCTCACTATAAAACTGCTGACTATGGTCAAGTTGCAGTCAAAAAGGAGTTTATAGTTTCATATGTCCCCAATTCTGATTCAAAATAAAATGTCAGGATCCTAATATAGATATAAATAGTGAAAAAGAGCTATCATTCCCTAACACTTCATTTCCAAGAAGATACTGTTAAAGGAGAAAATTGGAAGTTACCTGGAATACAAATTATATAAATTAATATAATAAGAAAAAATATCAAAGAAAAATTCCTTCCTTTATATAGTATTAGTGAGAAAATGTAAATCATAATCCTTTCATAGGAGGTCAATTAACTTGTGAGTTGTTTTGTCTGTACTTTTTGATCATTAAGAATAGTTTATATTCTCTTTATCAAAAATAAAAAACAAAAGACTATACATTCTGCAAATTGCAAAAAAAGTTCATAGCTATCAAAATAAGCATTGAGATTAATTGCTTTTTTTTAAAAAAAGAACAAAAAGTAAACTGTTCAAAAGGTATGCATGATGTCAAAGTAAATTTGGAATGAATGACAACAATTATTAAATAATCTTTTCCAGTGATAGGAAGAAAAAAAATAGTATTACCCACAGAGGTGGCAATAAAAGCCAGTCTATCTTTATAAAATAATCTAGGCTGTTTGATGTTAAAAACTATGGTAATTATTGTAACAGCATTTAAAGTCTGTCTCAAGTAAAATAAAAACCCAGTACAAACATCCCAAATATATTCAAACAAAAACTCTATTCCAAGTGGTGTACTTTCAATGAAATGTACAAAGAATTTGTTTAGATTAAATCAAACTTGAATGGAACTTCTAAATTGTCAATAGGATAATATATCTTTTTCTACATATGTAAAATTATAAACGGTCAACAAAACAAAAGATATATTTAATATTAGTTCCTCTAATCATATTTCTGAATGTCTTACTTTAAAAGACTGAAATAGTAGCTGGGTGTCATGGCACACGCTTGTAATCCCAATATCTGGGAGGCTGAAACCAGAGAATCTTGGTTTATGGCCAGCCTCACTTAGTGAGGCCTTCTGCAACTTAGTGAGACCCTGTTTCAAAATAAAGACTAAACATAGGGTTGCGGATATAGCTTGGAAGTAGAATGCCCCTTGGTTCAATCGCCAGTACCACATTAAAAAAAAAAAAAAAAAAAAAAAGCCTGAAGTAATACGACCTGCAAAATACTTTTTTTTTTTATCTGAAGTTGGCTATCATATATTCTTCCATGAACTTTCATGCTGCAAGGTTGATATTTGGTATTTTTTTTCTTTCTATTCACTAAGCCTAAAATATTGTGAACTATACCATATGTGTGAAATTTTTAATAAATACACTATATTTTATATGCATTTAAAATAACTCTGGCATATGCCTGTAATCCCAATACTAGAAGGCTGAGATAGAAGAATCACAGGTTTCAGGCCAGCCTCAGCAACTTTGCAAGACCCTCTTTGAAAATTAAAAAAAAAAAAGAAGGAAGGAAAAGGAAAGGAAAGAAAAGGCTTAGTAGCTCGGAGGCAGAATGCCCCTGGGTTCAGTACCAAAAATAAACAAATAAATAAATAGCAAAAATAAAATAACAGAAAAAGAGAACATACTGTCTCAAAGGACTTGTGACATAAAAACATGTAAAGAACAAATAACCAGAGGACTTCTTTATCATCTATTTGAACTTGAATTCTAGCTCTATACTTCACAGAATGTTCTAATCTTTTAAGCCTCAGTTTCCTCATTTGTAAAATAAAGCTACAAATGATATTTCCTAAAGGTCTTTTGCACACAGTGTCTGGCACATAGCATCAGCTCAATGAGTATCAATCTGCTGCTGCAACCACTGCCTTCCTTTCAAAGTCCACATCAAATCTTCACAGAACATCCTTTTCTTCCTTTGAACTCCCATGGTGCTCCTTTGTCTATTTTCTCATTTCATACCCAATATACACACTTCTGTTTTTTGCTAGTGTGTCTCTACAAAGAACTCTGATTACTCCATTTTGCCATGTGTGTTGAAGTTACAGAAATTCTTTGTCTTTTAATCAGCAAATGACCATCTTATATGATATCAAAGATGATATATTTTTTAAGTAATAAAATTGGGTATGGTAACAGGTACAATTATAATAATAAACATTTATTGACTAGTTATTATGTATCAGGCAATGTTCTAATCACTTTATTCAATCCTAGTTAGGGTCTAATATTAACCTCCTTTAAATGCAGCAAAGAGCTGAGGAAAAGGAAGATAAGTAACTTGCCCAAGCTCACATAGTTAGTAAATGGTATTTAAATCCAAGTAATAGACTCAAATTCCTGCATAACTCCCACAGATGATACCAGATCTTTATAAAAGCCTTGTAAACTATCTAAAAGACATTGACACTCTATTCTGAGGACAAGAAATCCACAGAATGGATTTAAACTGAAAGCATGATTGATATCTAATTGCTCCTTCATTACAGTTGAGAAACTAACTGGATAGGAGAAAGAGGAGATGTCTGGAGACTGTAGGAAGGCAAGTCTAACCTGGCGATGGTGGGCCTTGATTCTGAAGTAGCATACAGATAGTGGGGGTGGAGTCTCATGAATTTAAGATACATTATGGAGGTAAAACAGGTAGATCTTGGTGACTGAATGTTGGAGTGACTGAAAAGGAAGAGTTTAGGACAATGCCTAGATTCCCAACTAGACCAAGTGGGTGACTAACATTTCCATTCACTGAAATAGAGTCTTGAAAAAAACTAAGTTGGAAGAAGAAATGGTAAAGAGAAGGACTGAAACAGAGACAGTAAGTTCAGTTTTGGAAAAATTTCAGTTTGAGGAGAAGTGTGATAACTAAGTTACAAGTTTAAATATGGATCTAAAGTTCAGGAGACAGATCTGAGCTAGAGACATAGGGGGTCATCGCTATATGCACAGCAATTAAAAGGACAGTGATGCAAAAGATTATTGACAGTATAAAAAGTAAGAAAAGCTGAGGTTCTATAACAGAATATTGAATATACTAACGTTTAAGGGATGGTACAAGAAAGAAAATAATGAAGAGCAGATGGGGGAGTGACTATAGAGATAGAAAAAAGTATCAAGGCAGTATCATTTCAGGGAAAATAAGGAAATAATATCTTAAGAGATGAGAAGTGGGCAAAAATGTCATAAATAGCTGAAAAATCTTGTAAGATAGAAACCTAAAATACCCACTAGATTTAGATACAATGCTTTGAATACCTCAGAGAGATCAGTTTCTGGATTTATGAAGTACAAATCAGATTACAGTGGCTTACAAAAAAAAGTCAGACAGCAAATATGAACAACTAATTTGAGAAATCTGGCTGTTAAGAGGAAGAAGAAAATAATAAAGTGATAACTAGAAGGAATAATGGGGTCAGAAAGAGTTCTCTCTTCTTGCCCCCTTCTTTCCTTTTTTTTCAACATATAAACACATTCAACCCCTAAATCCTTCCTAATGCTACTGACTCTTCTGCATTGCAATTTTCATCACCAACCTCTTCGCTGCTGTGTTTAAATGCAATTGATCTTTCAGGGCTGGTACATGACACTATCTGTTAGTGAATCATGTGCCCCACTCCCTGGTTAAAACTAATCAGTGTCCTTGCTGTACACTGTACTTTGTTCATAGCATGCTTTATGACATATCATATCACTTGCCACAGAAAGTAAAGTATGTAAAAATATTACCTTCTATAGCAGACTATGTATCTGCTACAAAGCACATAGTTCAATAAATATTTCCTGAATGAAAAAAACTTAACCACCAATTATATGTTATTACTACAGTAGAAGAGGAAAAGGGAAAAAAGAAGAAAAACATAGCAAAACTACTGAGAACATATAGTCACCATCCATCTACCTGATCCTGCTACATAGAAAAGGGCATTTATCTCTCACCTACCCCATCAGAGGGAGACACTGTAGTATTCCCCAAAAGTGTACCTGCCACAACTGGGTTGAGTGCCAAGATCTTGAGCTCCTCATTACTTGATTGAATTAGTGGAGGAGAGAAATTTCTAGTATGCTTGAATCTCCAAGTTGGTTGCCTCCAACTCTGAACAGAATTGGCCATTTCCCCCCTCCTATGCTATAGGGACATACTAGGTGACATGATCATGAAAGAGAATGCCAGGTACTGGTTTATCAGGTAGACTGAATAATGAAGAGAATCAGCTCTGAGGTTATACAGAACTAAACTCAAATCCAAGTTCTGTTTCTCTCTAGATATATAATCCTTAGCAAGGTAACTTACAACCTCTCAAAGCCCTGGTTTTCTCTTCAGTTAGTGGTAAACATGAACCCAGTATCATATATAAAACACCTTGCACAGAACCTTGTACATAGTATACACTAATAACAGCCAGCTATTTTTTTCACTTATCATCAAACCCTATTATCCAGAAGCCTTTCTAGCTGCAAGAAAGGAACTGGCTCTGAAGCTCTAGGAGACATGGCTAGCACTGTGAATTATTCAAGTCATAATGTGCTTGCTACTTATATGAAAAGTGCCTATCAATACATAATTCCTTCAAAGACAATAAAACTTAGATAAATATCTATTTCTTAGATTTATTATACTCATCCCTGTCATTGTTATATCCTTATTTCTTCCCATAAGAATTTAAAAATGCTACCACTTAAGTTGCATATCCAGAAGTCTGACTTTCTGCACTATTTCATGCAGAAAAGCATAAATATATGAAGAATATAGACAAGTACTAGTTAAATATATTAGTATTTTAATTACTATACATTCCAAAAAATATTAGGCTGGAGAAAGTACATTGTGCCCAAAATGTTGCTTATATAATAATTAAGATCACCTTATAGATGAGGGGTATGTCTGCCAATTCACAGAGAAGACATAACAGATGAAGAAAAACTGGGAATAGGGTGCTGAAGAGACATCCTAAACTTAAACAAAATGTTCAGTGCCCAAGATAAGAGAGTTAGGTTTTTAGGGTTAGAAAGAAGGCAAGAGGTCAACATCAGAACAGCAGATTTGGATGTTATTAATCAGGAAACAGTAAAACAAAGGGAATATGGTTTGTAAAGAATACTTTTAGACTAATAATAGTTATTTAATTCATGCACTGAACAAGAAAATGAAGTGAGATTAAGTTGAATAGAAATAGAATTCAAATTTGGGAAACTAAGAAAAGGAACTCATGGGAAGGTAATTTTTAGAGAGATGATAACACTCTAGTCAAACTCATTTGTATCAATCGCTGTTAGAAAATTTTAATTTGTTCTTTATGTTAAAAGTTCCTATTCTAATTATGCTTAGTATTACTACTGCCAATTGGATCTGGAAATTAAGAATGTAATACCTATATTCAACAACATAATTTCAAACCCATCTTGTGAAATTCCAAATAGTTTATAGCTTTAAAAAATAACATAGGAGCCGGGCA
>PVLC010010978.1:22620-48818 GCA_004027655.1 Graphiurus murinus
AAAAAAAAAAAAAGAAAAAATAAATAACATAAGATCTCTTTTTATAAATTTGTTTGAAAATTTAGTCAATTATTTTCAACAAAATGAACTTTAATATAAGAAAAAGATAATGTATTCAAAGCTAATCAATAGAGAATAAATTTTAAGATATTTCTAGCTTCTCAAAATCAACTTATTTAAGATTTGTAATTTGAATGATAATTGACTGAATTTGAATAATTGACTATATTAGTGAGTAAAGCTGGGACTATAACGTAGAGATTAAACAGCTTTGAAAAGGTAGAGACTACTATTCAAATAAATCTTCAATATATGTCTGTACATTTTTCATTTTAAAAATGATCAATTCATAATAAAAATCAGAAATGACTATAACACATTCTAGTATAAAATACGACTTTCACTTACGAATGTATTATGAATCATACATAGGAAAACAGTAACAAATTTAATTCAATTTTAAAATGCCAGACCTACACATATTTTTCACACATAAAATTATATAATAGGTAGATAGCTAAGTGTTAGGTACCATAATGAATTACTAGCTATTTCTTTACATTATTATAAACTAAAGCAAAAACAGAAATCAAAGAAAGAAGCAGGATGATATGGCAATGGAGGAAAGATAGGAAATATGAAAACACAAAGACAGAAACCATAGCCATCTGACTACCAAGTAGCATTTCATCCTCCTTCCTGATTAAAAACATCATCACATAAAAGTAATTTCAAAGATTTCTAATGGAAATAATAAAAAATATCTACTATTTCAAATAAAAGGTAAATATTCCCAAGATATGGTCTTTTTATATAGTTTAAAGTATTCTACAGAATCCAAAATATGCATTAAGAAAATTTTGAGTAAACTTCTATTTTCCTTAATTTCTAGAACTTTCTGTTTAATTTCCTTTTTAACAGACTTTATATCACATTGTAGTATTGAAGAGCACAAAAATAATACTTGATCTTCTGCAATGTCCCTCACATAAATTTCAACTTTTTCAATTGTTTTCAAATATGCCAGGGTATTGTAATGTAAATTATCCAAAACTATTTTTATCTCTAGCAGTAACTGCTGTGATGATCTAGGAAATGCCGCAAAAATTCTAGGAGATTCGATTTTCTTATTAAAAAAGTTACAATGCTATATTAAGTAATCTCTAATTTGCTTCCTGCTCTAAAAGTCTATGATCCTTGGCCAGGTGTGGTGGTATACACCTGTATTCCCAGCTACTCAGGAGGCTGAGGCAAAAGGATTTTAAGATTGAGGCCTGGCTGGACAACTTAGTGAGACCCTGTCTAAAATAAAATAGATAAAATAAACATAGCACTGGGGGTGTGTAGGTCAGTAGTAGATTTCTTGCCTAGCATGTGTAAGGCTCTGGGTTCAATCCCTACAATCCCTAGCACTGCCCACCCCCCCTCCAAAAAAAAAAAAAAAACTATTGTCAGTATACCTTAGATAGATAATATAATATTTTATAAACTATTGCAACATATCAAATGAACTTAAAAGAATACTAATTCAGCAAAGAGTCTATGATTTTTTAGCCAGTTAGTTTTAGGTTAGAATATATGTAAGCATCAAGATATATGTCAAATATATTAATTGCTTCTTAAGTAAAAATATGAACATAGTTTGGCTCTATTACAATAAATAACAAGCCCAAAAGAAAAAAAGGTAGGAGCCAAATCTTGGGAACTTTACATGTGGAAGAAACTTAAAGAATGGAGAACAGAACCATAATGATGATATTGCAGCAAAAAAGGATGTAGAACAATACATTGGAATCCCAGTATTTGGATGGCTGAGACCAGAGGATCTCAGGTTCCAAACCAGTCTCAGCAATTTAGCAAGACCCTGTTTCAAAATAAAAAGGGCTGGGAGTGTAGCTCAGAGGTAGAGTACCCTTGAGTTCAATCCCTAGTACCACAAAAATAATTAAAAAATACATACATACATACCTACATACATACATAGAGGGAAAATGAAATTAAAACAACTAATAAGCTGATGAAAAGATGTTCCATCTCACTTATCAGAGAAAGACAAATTAAGAGAAAATTAAGCATTACTCTTTAGCTCATATAGTTGATAGGATATTTATATATTATCCACACAAACTAGGATGTCAAAATCAGAAGCATTTTTTAAGGGAAAGTAAATTTACACTTCTTCTTTTGGAGGATGATCCGGTAATATCTACTAAAATAATAATAATAATAATAATAATAATAATAATAACAACAACAACAACATTTGACTTAGAGAATCTATTTATAGGTAAGTATCTAGCCTGCAGACATACTGGAACATGGGCACAAAGATATTTGAATGTGAAAGAATGTTCATAGTTACAAAGTTTTTTTTGTTTTTTTTTTTTTTTTTTTTGCGGTACTGGGGATTGAACTCAGGGGCATTCTACCTCTGAGCTATACCCTTAATCCTATTTTTTATTCTTTATTTTGAAACAGGGTCTCACTAAGTTGCAGAGTGCCTCACTAGGTAGCTGAGGCTGGCCGCGAACCCAAATCCTCCGGTCTCAGCCTCCCGAATGCTGGGATTACAAGCGTGCACCACCACGCCCCACTCATAGTTACATAGTTTTTAAAACTAAAAAACCGCAAGTAGCATAAATGTCTATTGAAAATGTTTGAAGAATTATTCACAGCTTTTTTGTTGTTGTTCCCCAGAAAACAATGAAGTAGCTCTACATGTACTGTCATAAGAAGAGAATATATTATTAAAGAGAAAAACCCTAGAGAAATATATAATATGTGATTTTATTTAAAAACATATAACCATAGGTACTTAAGGTATGTATACAAAGAATTCTGGAAATATATTTACAAACTGTTAAGATGGTTTCAACTGATAAAAGAGATAGAAAAAGGTAAGTACATAAAGAGGCAAGAACTACCAATTTGTACTTTATAACTTTTATATTATGTGACTTTTCAAAGGAGAACTTAGAGCCGGGCGTGCTGGTGCAAGCTTCTAATCCCAGTACTTGGAAGGTTGAGACTGGAGGATCCAGGTTCATGGCCAGGCTCAGCTACTTAGTGAGGCTCTCTGCTGTTTTCCAAATAAAAGATAAAAAATAGAACTGGGGGTGTAGCTCAGAGGCAGAATGCCCCTGGGTTCAACAATCCCCAGTACTGAAAAAAAAAAAAAAAAGAGAGAGAGAGATAGAGAGAACTTAGTAACGTAGTATTCATAATTAATGATTTTCTTTAAAAACGAAAAAGGAGACTTGCTTGTACTATTCTTTGTATCATAGACTGATTAATGATAAATTTTGGATAAGAAAAAAGTCTGAATTTCATCAACTCATGTACTAACTAACTCAACAGTTAACTCATGATTTCTTATCTATCATAAAAAATTTTGGAATATCTTAAAGTGACACCCTACAAGGACGTTTATCCACAATATTATAATATAAAATTATCCAATTCAAAAATCATTTTTAACATTCAAGGAAGAAACAGAAGTTACAAAAGCAATTGTGCTTCCAATATTAGACTTTCAGGATTTTATGAGAGATTAAAGAAATCAATTCTGATGAGCTCAATTGCTTCCCATCATTTGACTTTTAATATCATTATTGTTCTAACATACCTAAGGAGCTCAGAACCATGAAGGACTGCATACTCTATTTCAGTGACCAAATCACTTCCAAAAACATTCCAGAGCAACTGAGACTCAGAGGTCCTGTGCTGCCACGGGGCGGGAAAATTTCAAGCTGTATTCTCCTCCTTTCATTATACATCTTAGGATGACAGAAACATGATAAACAGTCACCATCAAGCCTTGACCAGAACAAAGGGCTTTGTGATTGATAAAGGAATATAAAAAAGGCAGGAGCCCACTTTTTCCTTCATCTAGGGAAGATTCTGTACTGAGATGGTTGAAATTTCAGAACTTAAAAGCTTCTCCCATGTCCACTAGCTCACTTTGCAAGTAAGCACCTTCCTGGTTCAGTGATTTCAGCCACAGACTAGAAACAGAATCTGTGTTCAAAATTGATAATGGTAGACAAAATACTGTTTTACTGTGAATTTCACCTGAGTTTGGATGTACATGGTGTAAGCCCTGTCACTGAATCTATATAGGATGAAAAACAAGCCTCTAAACATGGATAGTTCATTTGCAGTTTTAAAGACATACATCAGAATAAATCCAAATAAAATTCAAAAATTCCATTTTTGTGGTATTTCTGAAAAATGTCTAGATGAAATAGAAAATATAAAATAAGATCTAAATAATATGAGTATAATTTCTTCCTATGCCCTTCTACTCACTTTAAAATTGTCTATAGCAAGTAAATCAAGATAGTGATTGTGAAATACCCACCCAAATAAACAGAAAATAGAGTAAAAATAAATCTTCAAGCTATAATTGACATCAATTTATAATCAAATATACATGAAATATAATATATGCTCAAAACATAATTGAGGTCTGAACTGAAAATTTATATTCTAAAGAACTGTAAATTTAATTCCCATTCAAACTACACTGTAATGTATTATCGGCAAGGGACTTCATAAATACATGAAGTGTATTTTTGTGCTCAAATCTGTATCTGGCAATCTGTGACTTTTAACTTTTATCAAGAATGCACTAACCTTATATTATTAAAGCTATAAATCACATATTATACAACATACTAATTAAAGTGTATTAGTCGATGGTTTTAAAGCACATTCACAGACTTGTGAGTACAACTGATGAATATAATCACCACAATTAATTTTAGAACATTCTCATCATCCCCAAAACAATCCACACACAAAAGAGTAGTCATTTCTCATTCCTCCCAATAACCCTGGCCCTAGACAACCACCAAGCTAATTTCTATACCTATGGATGTAGAATCATACTATATATTACCTTTACAGCTCAGATTTAAATAATAAAAAATACTAACACTGAGTACTAACTCTGCAGTAGACATTTAGTATTCACAACACTATAAGGTAAGTACTAATATTATCCTTAGTTAAGATGAGAACAATTAGGCACGAGGAGACCAAGTGATTTACTCAAGTTACAAAACAAGTAAGACAGAGTAAGGATTTGAACCAATCAACAAATCAGACTCGAAAGTTCATACTCTTAAACAGCTTTGCTAGAGAACAGTGTCCCTTAGTAACCTCTGAAAAAACTCAAGCAGTAGAAAATAATAGAAATAAACTGGGTGTGGTGGCACACACTTGTAATCCCAGTCCTAGGAGGCTGAAACTGGAGGATCTAGGTTCGTGGCCAGCCTCAGCTACTTAGTGAGGCCTTCCACAACTTAGTGAGACCCTGTTTCAAAATAAAGAATAAAAAATAGGACTGGGGGTAAAGTTCAGAGTTAGAATGCCCCTGGGTTCAATCCCTAGTACTGTAAAAAAAATAGAAATAAAAAAGTTAAGCTTGAAAAAGACTTGGTGGAGCCAGGCATGGTGGTGCACGCTTGTAATTCCAGTACTTGGGAGGTTGAAACAGGAGGATCGCAGGTTTGGGGCCAGCCTCTGCTACTTAGTGAAGCCCTCCACAACTTAGTGAGACTCTGATTCCAAATAAAGAATAAAAAATAGGGCTGGGGGTGTAACCCAGAAGTAGAATGCCCCTGGGTTAAAATAAAAATAAATAAATAAATAAAGACTTAGTGGATTAGAGTATTCCTCATAAATGGTAAACAGTTTTAACTACTTCAAGTTTGATTTTCTGTAGCAGCAAAACCTAGTTAATAACTTCCTGTAACTAGTAGTGTTTTTCTTTAAGTAAGACGTAGACATCTTAACACAGAAAATTTCACAACTTGAAAGTCTATGATGCTTGGAGTCATCAGTTTCATCGTATTCACATTATCTTAATTATCAAAAGTTCCATAGTGAAGATATGAAGATTGTATCAAAATCCATTTTTATGTCTTATATGGAGATACAATAGTCTACATGATATGATCTTATATAAGAAACTGGGAGATAACATATAAATGTATATGTGAAAGAATAGAAAAAAGAAATGAAGGAAAGAAGAAGCAGCAAGGAAGGGAAAAAAAGAACACTAAAAGTAGGGAGCAGAGAAAGATACACAGGCCATTTACCTTCTAAAATGCTTTACAAAAATCTAGTTATCTACTTTTTAAATTCACAGTGTATCATATATGTTTATAAAGTAAGTTTTATAATTCTCAATCTTTTTTAAATTCATCATAAATACTCATACATTTTCTCTCTTTTCTCATGTGTTCATATTCCAGCACTTTTCCTCTTCTTGTTATTGTTTCTTCTTTTCTTTCTTTTTTTGTACTGGAGATTGAACCCAGGGGCTTTATTCCTCTAAGTTTTATACCCCTATCCCTTTTTATATTTTGGTTGAAACAGGGTCTTGCTAGGTTGTTCAGAGTCTCACTAAATTGCTGAGAGTGGTCTTAAACCTGCAATCATCCTGTTTCAGTTTCCCAAGATTTTTCCTCTTTTTAATCCATGTACAAAACTTCAAATCTTAGATATATCTATTATTCATATATCACCATAACCTTTTGTCAGGTTGTTATGGTTTAGATGTAATTTCTCCCTAAGGGTTCAGGCGTTGGAAGTCTGGACCCCACTGTGGCAATGTGAGAGGGAATGGAACCTTTAAAAGGTGGAGTTTAGTGGGAGGTTATTGGGGCAAAGCCCTCCAAAGGGATAAATATAATTATTCTGGGACCCTGGTTAGTTTCCATGAGAAGGTTCTTATGAAATACAAGACCAGCCCCTTCCTGCTCTCTGGCTTCCTGTTTCACCACGTGATCTCTCCCTCTTGCATATGGCTCCACCATAACAGCATCTGTCATGTGGTAACCCGGCCAATGGGGCCCTTACCAGAGGTCAAATTGATGGGGCTGCCCAAGCTTAGACGTTCAACCTTAAAAACTGCAAACTAAATAAATCCCTTTTCTTTATACAGTGCTCAGTTTCAGATATGTTGCCATAGCAACTGGAAATTAACTAATATACACAGGACCTCACTATTAGCTATCATATGCCCCCTTCTAAATCCCCAATTCACAGCAAATAATCTCTTTAAATAAAATCTAATTCTTTAAAGATAATTCTCCTAACCCAGAAGTAAAACTTTTAAATTCTAAATTCCATAATTCATTATCTATGCCTTCACAAATAATTTATTAGAACTTACCAAATGGCAGAAAAATACTGTTTGTAAATATGTTTAAAACATAATAAATCATCATTTTCACTGGCTTCTGACTAAAAATGAAATGCTTTTCCATGCTGACATCAGATTACTTAAGACACATCCATTTTGAGTCAATCCTATATAGTCTATAGATTAATACCTATAAGAAGTCTGCACTTTTTAATCTGCATGTCTAAACACACTATTGGATTTGTCATTTTTGAAAAGGTTTATGGGGAGAATTTCTAGTTAGTAGTCACTAGGTTGGTATCAAAGTTGTTGTTATATGCTTTATGACAGTGTTTATTTAAAATCAATTTCAAGAAAATTATGCTGAATTATTTCCTTTCTCTTAAAAGTAGTATTTTTTACACCTAATGTTAAAAACAAAACAAATCATGCTTAAAATTGCTGCATTTTTTTCTTCCTTTTTTCTTCTGTGAACAGGACTAAGTGCAACATTTTCAATTTGTGTTTTTTTGTTGATTCTTTTCTTTGCTTCTCCATTAAAACAAAAAAGATAGTGGACAAAAGAAACTCATCTCTTTTCTTCACAAGACTGGGCAGAAGATTCTAATCAAGCCAGAATCAAGACATCTGATCAATCCTTCGACCTGAAAAAACTCAAGCTGTTTTTTCCATGAGAACATTTAAAAGTAAAGAAATGCTTTTAAAAGGAATATCTGAGACAAGATTTTCTACCAAATCTTTAACCATGATTACTGCTTACATTAAAAGTGACAGACAATGTCCTGAAGCACACTTACAAGGAAAGAGCATATTGATCAAGTAAAGGAACAAAGGAGGCAGAACCATCAAAATGAATGTCCACTGGGACTGAACAGAAAGCCTCTTTTTTTTTTTTTTTTTTGCAGTACTGGGGATTGAACCCTGAACCCAGGGGCATTCTACCTCTGAGCTATACCCTTAGTCCTATTTTTTATTCTTTATTTTGAAACAGGGCCTCACTAAATAGCTGAGGCTGGCCGTGAACCCGGAACCTCCAGTCTCAGCCTCCCAAGTACTGGGGTTACAAGCATGCGCCACCACGCCCGGCAGAAAGCCTCTTTTCAAAAGGTCTTCAAAATATGTTTCATCCTCCCTTGTACCTCAATTCCTAACAGAATCTACAGGAAATATTGATATCAATGGATACATTAATGGCTATATAACTGGCGGGTCAGCTAGCTAAAACATAGAACAAATCTAGTGTCCTCTCTTCACACATTGCCTTTCCCTCACAAAAGCCTAGGAGGTACTCCCAGGATTCTACTGAAACATAAGCTTTTATTCAGGTATGTGGATTGAAAATTAGTTACCATGTATGAGATAATGTATGCGAAAGAACTATTTAAAAAGAGCTATTAATCTACTCAAGAGTAAAATGTTTGATCACAGTTTGTTAAACACACTTTTCAATACCAAAACTATTGTGTTGCTTTTTAAATAGAGTCACACTATAACCATCACAGTCAGTGACTCCTTTAGAAAATATGTATGGAACTACTTCTCCATTTCTTTCTTAAACACATATACACACATGTACATTTTACTCTATTTGGAAGGGGTCTCATTTTCCCTTTTTCCTATTTATAGATTAGAATAAAAATACAAGTTGACTCATTCAAGCAAAATTTTTTCTTTATCCTCTTGCCAAAAGATGTTGCCATAAAAGGAGTCCTGCAGACAAACATCATGTGATTTTTAATTATTCAACTTTATGCAATTAGATTTAAAGTAAATATTAACTGGATAATTGTGTCCACAAATATTTCTTTATTAATAAAATTTAATTTCAAGAAAAAAGTATTCTAATACAATTGGACTTGCCAAATACTATGTATTATATTGTTTGTTCATTCAAAAGACAAGCAAGAGTTCAGAAAAAACATATAACATTGTTTTGTTTGGTTGTAATGCTTTATAAATGGTTTCCCTTTACCATTCACCAAACCTCTTTTGTTGAGCTATTCGAACTAACATCTGCCAAGAACACTAACAATTTGGTGATAGAGCTTCTTCTGGGAGAAAAACAACCCCTTTCCTCAGAAAATTGAAAGTGTTTATCTTGGCACTTAAACCTTGTATTGAGCCTTCTGGAAAGTATTTTAAACTGTTGTTTTTAACCCAGACTTTATGACTGAAACTGGAAAAGGTTCCATAGCTCTGCACCAAAACACATATTTATAGGGTTGATTTTATTTCTACACCAAAAGTACTAGGTTGATGGCAGCAGTTTTCAAAATATAATTTCCATGAACCATGCTACAAATTGGGCATTTATCAATGCAGTCAACACATAATTTGTTTTTAGACCTCAAAAACTTATGACAAAGAAATGCTAAACATGAAGAACACATGCTCTCTTTAAGTGCCACATTGAGAAGAATTGTTTCATTCTATTACCTGATTTTCTAAAAAGAGAATATATTTGATATTGTTCATTCCTCTTGTGCATATCAACACAAGCTGTGTTTCTAACTTTGTAAACTTTGGTGACTGCATTTTCAGCAATGAGTATGCTACCTCTCTGAACTAAACAGAACAGAAAGATAGAAACCATGAGAACTTTTTGCAATATTGTCCTAATAATACGTATGAATACAATTCTGAAGTATTTGGAAGTTATTTAAAATAAAATAGTCATTATTCTTAACTTTCCAACCTACTCCTAAATTATTGAAATATAGGAAAGAGACCAAAGTTTTTATGTAGTATATTAGTCTAATGTATTAATTAGTACAAGATAGATAGGTAGATAGATAGATAGATAGATAGAGTAAAAATAATAGATAGATCAAATGTTTTCAGGCTAGAGGTATGAATCAGTGGCAAAGCACTTGCCTAGCATTCACAAGGCCCTGAGTTCCATTGCCAGCACTGTCCAAAAAAAAAAAGTATGAAAACCACCAGATAGCTCCAATAATTTTTCAGTCACGAATGACTGGTATAAAGTTCTATGTAGGCCATTACTAATCTTTTGCAAGTCAAGTTATCCCTACTTTGAACTACTTTGAATCTTTTTACATTTTTTTCTATCTAAAACCCTGAATATTTCTTTACAAGAATAAAAACACCATCACTTTGTTTTTAAATATGTTTTTAAAAACTGGTAATTTTAAATTATACCATTTTGCTTTATTGAATATGTATTAAGATTTTCTGGCAAGAAATCAGGGGGCTAAAAATACTGGAAGAGTTTAATTATCTTATTCTTAAAGAAATATATCTTATAAAAAATATATAATTGCTATTGTCAATTAAGAAAAAATTTTAAATTTAAAAGTCTAGTCATTCTTCTGACTGACTTCTACTAGATCTAGAAAAATCAAGAACTATTTATTTAATTTGGTGTAACAGGAGTGATATAAATGGAAAGATCATGATGAGGAAGAGGAATTTTTCCAATCAAAAATCATATTACTGTGGTTATATGAAGATAACAGACATCCTTCTCATTTGCATCCACATCTTGAGCCACAATGACAGTCCTCCACATTCCTCAGAGTTCTAGTGCCAATAAAATGTATAACTGTGACATTAAAGGCAAACATAATATTTACAGAGTATGATTAGTGTACTTAGGTGCCTTCATAAAAGGCTTAAACAGAACCCTATTGCCACTTTTTTCTTATTTAAATAGAAAATATTTGTTGTTTTATAAGGAACTAAATCCAGGTCCATAAAATACAAATATGAATTTATCATAATTTGAGTACTATTAATTGAGATACTCTATTTTCCAAGATGAGCCTATAAAAAGAATGAGAGGGGAAGCAAATCCTACTTCCCTCTCTTTACTCACCAAGGAATAGAGTTTTATCACTAACCACTCTAGGGGGGAAAAAAAATGCCACTTGTTGGGGATAATTATTTGGGACTACTTTACTTTCATGGTTGAAAAACTTACAAAAAAACCACATTATTTTTGCATTAAAATAGATATATATAATACAACATACCTGAAAAAGAACATGTACATGGCCGCTGTGATGCAGAACAAAAGGACCTATAACAAGGAGAAAATGTATTACTTGCTCAAGAATACTATCATCATTTGTGATAAGATCAAACTATCCATCTTAAATCTTGTACAAGAAAACAATAAAAGGATATACAAAACTAGCCATGCATATTATATTCTCTACCTTTCAAATAAACTTATTAAGGCAATAATAAACTATAATTATATGTATAATTATAGTACATGCATATATTCACAATCATCCCTTAGTATTCTTTTTTTTTTTTTTTTTTTTTGAGGTACTGGGGATTGAACTCAGGGGCATTCTACCCATGAGCTATACCCCCAGCCCTATTTTTTATTCTTTATTTTGAAACCGGGTCTCACTAAGTTGTGGAGTGCCTCACTAGGTAGCTGAGGCTGGCCGCGAACCTGGATCCTCTGGTCTCAGCCTCCCGAATGCTGGGATTACAAGCGTGCGCCACCACGCCCGCCAATCCCTTAGTATTCTTGAAAGAATGTTTCCAGGAACAACCTACAAGGCCTAGATACCAAAATCCATGGATGTTCAAGTCCTTCATATAAAATGGTATAGTATTGGCATATAACCTACATGTGGCTTCATGCATACTTTCAATCATATCTAATTAACACAGTATAAATGCTATGTAAACAGTAGTTATGTGTATTGTTTAGAAAATCATTTTAAAAAGTCTGTACATTTTCAGTACAAATATAACATTTTTCTGAATAATTTCAATCACTGGTTGGTAGAATCCATGGTTACAGAACCAAATGACATAGATGGCTAACTGTATATGCATATGTATGACATACACAGAAATATAAAACTACACACACACACATATATATATATATATAATATAAAAACACACACAATGTTATACAGATTAGACAGAAGGGTAACAGGGTTCAATAAAGAAACGGGCAATTTTTTAACTTCTCTTTTAGAATATCTGAAGAAGCAAGTAACTTTAGAACTAGGATAATAGCTTCTATATATTCAATGCATTGGATAAGACAGAAGGTCTATAAACTATTAAATAAAGATAATCAGATACTTTTAAAGTAAAATACAGTCTAATTGGCAGTCAATTCTTTAAAATTCATAACAATATAATCATCCTTTAATTAATACAGATTAACTATACAAAAATTCCTCTAAAAGCTGGCATAAGAGCATACAATAAATCTGGTTGAAGAAGTTTCCTTCAAAATTATCATACTAATTATCATATCAAAATAAAACATACTAAGATGGTATAGATAAGAATAATCTTTCAACAGTAAAGTGGTGACCATAAAAACAGCAAGAATGAAAGTAATGTAAAACAGTGTTTTGCTATTTCCAACACAAATAATCTCTAGGCAACTTGAGGAAAGTATAATTGTTTACCTAGTACAAATCAAACTTGATGCCATCTTAGCCTAAAATAAACATTATAAAGATAGTCTGAATGACTTAGAAATATACAAACATACCAGACAGAAGAACACTGATGTCAATTACTACCTAATAAACATATACATATAGATATACAAAAAACAGTTGCTAGTTCTAACTTGCCAGCCCAAACCCAGATCATGAAATTCAATTTTGTATTACCCTATCATCCTATTCCCTTGGGTCATGCCAGCCCTCCCAGGTATCTCCTGCTTTCCTTACATTGGTCAATGACCCCAGGCAGAGCCCATTCAAACACCTCCCTAGTACCCCATATGTCTTCCGTGCATTCTCCACCTACTCTAAAAAATATCCAAAGTCTCCTTCCTTCAAATTGTCACTATGCTTTGTCATACTAATAAACCTATCTGTGACAATATTAAGCTGATAATTATCTTTATAAATAATACATCTGAAACCGGAAGTAAATAAAGTTTAAGAATTAAGGTTTTCGAGTAAGGCAGATCTTGGTTTGAATCCTCTTTCTGGATGTTTTCTATGAATTCACAAATCCTTAATCCTTTATCTAAAAACTAAAACTAATATTTCACTTTGAATTAATGGAAAGACTCAATGAGATGATGCTTGTAAAAGTGACAGGCATTCAGCAAACTTTTTTTGTTGTTTTTGTTATTGAAGTGATCTAGATGTAAAAACCTAACCCAGAGACATAAGTTTGGAAAGGAAAATTTTTAAACAATAATTGGAGCATTCTTTTAAATAGAGCAGAGAATCAAGACATAAAAATCTGCACAAGAGAATAATTTTAAGGGATATTAAAGTATAATTGATCATTCAACAAATATCTATTGAATACCTACCATGTGCCAGGCAGTTAACTGAAACTTACGACAATACGTAATATGAACAAATTCCCTGCCCTCATGAAACTTATCTTCTAGTCAGGTAAGATAGGATACTAAAAAAAACAAAGAAAGAAAAGAAAAGAAAAAAAGAAAGAAAGAAATAGAATAAGGAAACAGAAATGCAGTAGAGTGGAGATTGTTGTTTTATACAGAGTAATTAAAGAAGCAGAGACTTGTTAGCTGTTTAGCTTGTGAGAGCAAAGAAAGGAGGAGAGAGGAAATAGAACAGAGGAGAGAGAGAGAGAAAGAAAAGAGAGGATCCCCATATCCCTTTGAAAGGTATACCCTCAGTGACCTTACTTCTTCCCACCGGGCTCCACCCCTTAAAGGTTCCAATAGCACCAAAGGCTGGCAACAACACATGGGGCTTTGGGAATATTCTAATCCAAACTATAGCACTAAGTAAGATCTTTAATTTTTAATTAATTATGTTAGTTTAATAATCATTGTGAAATCAACAAAGTACTTTTCCAAAATAAATATAAATTTGTACTTAAAAAGAATATTCTTCAGATTTTCAAACTACAGAATTTTAGCGCTAAAAGGAACTTCAGAATATACCAGAATATTTACTAGGCTAGCTATACCTTGTATTCCTTCATTAAATAAGTAAGAGGAAAGCAGTTACACTATGTCTTCAAGACACAGAGGATATTTAAATAGAATTCTGGCCCTCAAGGAACTTGAAGGCTACTACTACAAACTCTAATGCACTACCAATATAACACATGTGGCTATTTAAACACTTTAATAGCTTTATTGAGGTATAATTGGCATTAATTGCATATAATTAAAGTATACATTTTAAAGGTTCTGACATAGATGTACACCTGCAAAATCATCATTTTCAAGATAATTAAATATTTATCACAGCAAAAAAAGATGTTTATAGCATTCTTTCATTATTTGTCTGATAGTAATTCTAGATTTCTTTTACTTAATGCTAACTTTCTTTTATCTTTAACTGATTGAGGTTGTTATATTTGAAATTTATTTGGGGGAACAAAACAGACAAAAAATATTATGTGCATATATAAAAATCTCACTAGGAATAACAGTAGTATGTACAATTATAATGCACCAATAAAATTTTTAGAAAGAAGATATCAATTAATTGGGCTATATAAAAAAGCTTATTGCTTATAGGCAGCATATAGTTGTTTCCTGCTTTTTTTAACCCTGAAAGTCTCTGCCTCTTAATTGGAGTACTTAGAATATTTACATTTAATGTTATTATTGTTGTACTTAGGTTAAAGTTATCATCTTGCTATTAGTTTTCTATTTTCTTATTTACTTCTTTTTTCCTACTTTCTGCCTTTTTGAGATTAACTGAAATTTTTATGATTCTATTTCCTTTGTTAGCATGTTTTACTATTTGTTTCAGGGTTTATAGTATATGTCATTTGTTATAGTCGACATTTAAAGGATAGTATACCAATTAGCAAAATATAAGAGTTTATTTTCATTTCTCCCTTCCTGATCTTTGTGCTATTGTTGCTATCCAATGTGTCTGTGTGTGGGAGGGGGAAATCAAGTAAACTCTCCACTATATTTTAATCATTGAAAATGTATGTCTAAAATTTTTTTCACTATGTTTTGAAACTTATTTTGGCTAGGTATGAACATGCAGTCCTTTTGAAATATCTCACATCTTCAACAGGTAGATATATTATTTTCTTAAAGTAGTTTGGAGACATCACTCCAATATCTTTTCAGAATCTGATTATGATGTGCCTTGGAGTAGCTCTCATCATGTTTCTTGCACTAGGATTTCATTAATTTCTTGTATCTGTGAGTTTATAGTTTCCATAAAATTAGAAAATTTCTAAGCTATCAATTTATCATATATTTTTCTTCCCTCTTCTTTCCTTCAGGAAATCAAATTACACAGTAAGTCATCTGAAATTGCCACATAATTCACAGATGGTACTCTTTTTTTCTGCTTCATTTTGTATCATTTCTGTTATATCTTTGAATTCACTAAAGTTTTCTGGTGCCAGGTATGTATATCTGCAATCCAGTAAACTTTGCATCTCATACATCTTAATTCTCATCTCTGGAAGTCTAGTTTGGATTTTTATCTTATCTTCCATATGTCTAACTTTTGGAAACTATAGGACTTAGTTATAATATCTCTTTCTAATGCCCTCACCTGCTAATTATTAAATCTCTGTCAGTTCTAACTTAGTTTTAATTAACTAATGTATCTCCTCATTAATAGTCAAATATTCCTGTTTCTTATTGCACAATTAAAATTTTTTATTTGATGTTAGGTATTCTGAATTTTACCTTGATGGGAACAGAATATTTGTATATTCCCATAAATCTTCTTAAGCTTTGTTCTGGGACAGAGTCAAATTACTTGGAAACAGCTTAATTCTATTAAGGACTTGTTTTTAAGATATTTTAGGAGGGACTGCAGTAGTGCACATTCCAGGACTAATTATTCCATATTACTGAGATAAAACCTTACCCAATGCCATATGAGTCTTTGTGATATTCCAGTATGGGTGGCTAAGAGAAACCATCAGTACTCCTACTCCTGTTCGAGTGCCAAACAATCCATTAAGGACCTCTAATCCTTTAGGTTCCTTCATTGGCCTGGGGTAGTTTCCTCACATACATGCCAAAATCTGTAATGAACTGAGTACTTTTCTTTCTAGTTCTCTGTTCTATGAACTCTTTCCAGCATGGTCTGTACATACTTTCAATTTTATTTCCTCAACTCAGCAGTCCTCTGAGCTTTGTCTGAGTTATTTCTCTTTGACTCATGCCTGGAAATTGTTTCAAGGCAGTCAGCTAGGGTAATAACAGGGCTCATTTCAATTGTTTTCCCTACTCAGGGATCCCTGTTCTTCAGTGCCTAATATCCAGACTCTTATAATAATTGTTTTATATGTTTTGACCAGTTTTTCCAACTGTTACATTGTTTCAATTATGAGAGTAATTCCAATCATTAATACATCTTGGTAAGTGGCAGAGTGTGATTATTAAATTAAATATCACTAAAATTCAATTCCTCAATTATACTAGTCATGTATAAAGTAATCAATAGCCATAAGTGGCAGTGGTTACCATGATGGGTAGAATAGGTATAGATTATTCTCACTGCTGCAAAAAGTTCTACTGGATATCTCTAGCTAGCGAATGACTTTTAGATTGTGTACAATGAAAATGCTATGGCACTTTACATATTTTAACTTTGGTGGTAGTATGTGTCTGTGCATATATTTTTATACTTTATACCATTTTATACCCTTGGCATAAATCTACACAAAAAACTAATGACTTCACTGCTTTTGTTCATGTGCAGAAACAATATGATACTGCTTATATATGCTATAGGGACTAAATGCTATGACATAATATACAGAAAACATAAAAGAGTACTATACCACAGATAATCAATAAATGTTCAATAATTGGTAACTTTTAGCAAGAAATAATTTTTCTGTAATTACCAGCCACTTTATGTCATAGTGTAATATACTGAAACAGAATAAATAATTTTGAAATTGTTACTTTAATTTTGATTTTTAAAATATTTTTAAATTTAAAAATAATGTTCATCATATTATAATATGGATAAACCTCAAAAATACTATGCTATGTGAAAGAAGCTTGCCCTAGAATATGACATGTTGTATCACATTATTTATATGAAATTCCAAACTAGAGCCAGGAGAGGTGGCATATGCCTGTAATCCCAGTACTTTGGAGGCTGAAATAATTGGACCACAAGTTCAAGGCCAGCCTCAGGAACTTAACAAAACCCCGTTTCAAAATAAAAAAATAAAAAGTACTGGGTGGGTGTAACTCAGAGGTAGAATGTCCCTGGGTTCAATCCCCAGTATCAGGAAAAAGGAGAGAAAGAGAGAGAGAGAGAGAGACAGAGAGAGAGACAGAGAGAGAGACAGAGAGCGAGAGAGAAAGAGGGAGGGAGGGAGGGAGGAAGGGAGGGGGGGGAGAGAAATTTAAAAATAAGAAAAATTTTTTACAGAAAAAAAAATTTTTTTTTACAGAAAGTTAAATAATGGCTGCCTGGAGCTGGGGGAGTGACAGGTGATAGAAAGAGACTACTAATGAGTACAAGGTTTCTTTGGGGGGTAATGAAAATGTTCTAAAATTAGATTGTAAGATTATAAGGATGGATATATATACACAACCTCTGTATGCATATAAACAATTCATGAAACTAAAACTCTAGTAAGTTTTGTAGCAGATAAATTACATCTCAAAAAAGCTGTAAAAACATATGAGAAAAACAACGAATGTACTTAATAAAAATAAAAATTCAAACATATAGCAAAAATACAATGAAAATAAAGTTCCCTTCTATCACAGACCTCTGGTCTGTCTGTATAGGATTCTGGCCCTCTCTATATACCTTTGTACATAAACACAAACCAAGTAAAGACATTGTGTTACACACACATATGGAATGATGAAATACGATTTAAAATCTCCTGTGACTAGATACTTGGAGCTAATACAATAAGCTTATTTGAATATAAAAATATACTTTGTGGGCCAGGCACTTATAATCCCAGTCCTTGAGAGGCTGTGACAGGAGGATTCCAGGTTCCAGGACAGCCTCAGCAACATAGTGAGACCATATTTCAAACTGAAAAATAAAAAGGTCTGGGAGTGTAGCTCGGAGATAGAAAGCGCCTGAGTTCAATCCCTAGTAGGTATGTACATGTGTACGTATGTACATGCATGCGTGCATACATACACATACATATACACACATGCACACATATATATCGTTTTTACTATGTTTATGTATATATTCTTTTTATGAAAGTGTATATGTGTACTTCATTCAATATCCATTGATATATATGCATGCATTCATTTATGTGTGTGTGTGTGTGTGTGTATATATATATATATATATATATATCATCCTTTTTAGATTCCACATATAAGTGAAATCACACGGTACTTGTCTTTCTGCATCTTGTGTATTTCACTTAACCTAATAATCGCCAGTTCCACCCACATTGTCTCAAATAATAGGATTTCATTCCTTTTATGGCTGAATAGTATTCTACTGTGTACATGTACCACATTTTCTTTATCATCTAACACTTAGGTTTCTTAAATTTATGGGCTATTATGAGAGCTCTGCAATGAAGATTAGAGTGCAAATATTTCTTCAAAAGACTGATTTTATATCCTTTTAATACATATCCAGTATTGCCAGAAGATACGGTAGATCTATTTTTAATTTTTTGATGAATATCCATTCTCTTTTCCATAATGCCTATACTAATTTACATTCCCAGAAATGGTACGTAAGGGTTCCCTTTTCTCTACATCCATAACATTTCTCTACATCTATACCATTCTTTCTGGAGGGAAGTGGAGGATAGATATATTTTTAATTTTAACAAATATTGCCAAATTGCCCTCCAAGAAGGCTTCACCAATAGACACTCCCACCAACAGTTTATGAAAGTAGCTATTTCATTAAACTACCTATTTCCCATAAAAACTGTATTTACCAAACTATTTTATCCTTGTCAAGACGATGGGTGAAAGAAATGCAATTTCACATTATAGTTGCATTTTTCTCATGAGTGAAGCTGAGCCACTTACCAGGTTTATAACTCTTTATTTGCAGTGCTGATGATCAAACCCAGGACTTGATGTATGCTAGGCAAGTGCTCTGCCACTGAACTATATCCCTGGCCTCAAACTTTTATTTTTTGGTTTGTAGTTCAACTACTATTTCATATTCTTTGTCTATTTTTGGTGGGTTGTCGGTCTTTTAGAAAACAATATTGTTTTTTGAAACTGAATGTACTTATATGAAAACATGGAATTAATCATCAAAAAATATGATTGGTTAAAGTAATTGTGTAGATGTAATATCATCATAATATACTAAGCCAAAAAAACAACAGGGTACAAAAAGAATAACAACTATTATGAAAGTAAAGTTGATTCAGGTAAAAAATAATATTCTCTCTGGAATGGTTTTGCAGAAAGTGACAGATTTATAACACATTGCTTCCTGCTTATAGAGATTATGGATTTTTCAGGAAAGCCTGTATTATTCCTGTCATCACTATATCATGTAGAATTACATAAAAACTATGCCTCTCAAGGCAGTAACAAAGAAACAAAATAAAAATACATGAATACTTTTAAATCCTTAAAAAAAAGAAATATAAGAAATATAAATATGGCCTTGTAAAGAAAGCTGTTTAAATCATTGAAGCCTCAAAGTGGTTAAAACATACATACTGGAGTCATTTTAAAGTCTACTAGAGACCTGAAAAGATGGTTCATTTAACTAGTTCCTACCATAGAACTATTCTTCCTCCTCTCCTCCTCCTCCTCCTTTTTATTTCTGTGTGTGTGTGTGTGTGTGTGTGTGTGTGTGTGTGTGTGTGTGTATGTGTATGTGTGTCTTACAGATGAAAAACAGTAGCACTCTATCACTGAGCTATTTTTGCTTTTGAGACAGGGTCTTTCTAATGTGCCCAAGTTAACCTAGAATTTGCAATTTTCCTGCTTCAGTCTCCCAAATAGCTTGGATTACAGGTGTGCATCACTGCTCCCAGCTCTACTTTTCTTTAATGTACTCAATTAAGTGTGTGTGTGTGTGTGTGTGTGTGTGTGTGTGTGTGTGTTGTCCCTGATCCCAATGCCTTTGATCGTTCCTTCTTGAATGTGTCCAAACACAATGATGTCCTTAGCTACCTAGTTACTAGTCATCAAGCCCATATCCCACTTATAGTCAGTGAAATCTATTATTCAAGTAAATACTGAAACTCATCTCTTTTTTTCTGGAAAAGAAGTAACAAATTTCCTCTTGCCACGTCTGTACTACATTCATATTTTTGTCAAATATCCACCCATTTATTTAACAAAAATTGATTTGATATCACATTTCTAATGTTTTATAACTCAGCAACTCAAAAGAATAGAGATTCAGAGGTAAACTCCAGATTATCAGGAGTTATTATTATCTTGAAGTGAAGCAATATACAAAGACCCACAATATACAAAGACCCACAACTCTTTGTTCACCTTTACTTAATTACTTAATGCCTGCTATATTCCCACCACACTAGGGGAAACAAAATTACTTGATTCTGTTACATTAGAAACCGGTAGAAATGCTAGCATATTAACAGATCATCCCAAAATAATATTCTAAGACAAAAGTATTTATACTTCATCCAACAGACAGTATTCACCAAATCATCTGATTATATTGCTATCGTAATTAACGCATTTAAGCAATGATTTTGATATTGACTGTATACTTTATGTTTGATATTGACTTATACTTTATGTTTCTGCCAAAACTTGCTTAGAATACAAAGTCCTGGAGAGCAGAGTCTTCATTTAACTGTGTACAAGAATAAATTCTTGATATATCATATAAAGTTTTTGATGTTAGTTTATTTTTACAGCAGCCATCTTTCAAAAAATGAGTAGTACTACCATTCATAAACTTTTTAAAAAGCTTAACTTATTTTTTAAAAAATGTTATTTGTGCAAAATTATGTATATTAGTAGGATGCATTGTAATATATTTGCATATACACATAACCTAACTTGTGCAATTTCATCCCCTAGTATCTCCCCTTTCTCTCCTTCTCCCACTCCCTGGATCCTTTTCCTCTGTTCTTATGGTTTTCCTTATATTTTCATGAGATTTTCTTTCTCCCTCTTTTCTCTCTAGCTTCCACATATAAAAGAAAACATAGGGCTCTTAACCCTCTGAATCTGGAATATTTCACTTAACTTGATGTTCTTCAGGTTCACCCATTTTTCTGCAAATGAAATAATTTTGTTCTGCTTTATGGTTGAATAAAACTCCACTGTGTATATATGCATTTTCTTTATCCCTTTATCTATTGACAGACACCTAGGTGAGTTTCATAACTTGGCTATTGTGAATTGTGCTACTATAAACATGGGAATGCATGCATCACTGTAATATACTGACTTTAATTAAACAACTTAGGGTATTAACTAGAAGTTTTCAATATTTAGCAAATAATACAACCTGAAGGTTATAATTTTTGTCACAACAAAATTCTACTGGTAATTTTTTTTAGGAAACAGTTTGAGCCGGGCATGGTGGCACACGCTTGAAATCCCAGCATTTGGGAGGCTGAGACCGGAGGATCCGGGTTTGCGGCCAGCCTCAGCTACCTAGTGAGGCATTCCGAAACTTAGTAAGACCCAGTTTCAAAATAAAGAATAAAAAATAGGGCTGGGGGTATAGCTCGAAGGTAGAATGCCCTGAGTTCAATCCCCAGTACCGCAAAAAAAAAAAAAAAAGAAAGAAAGAAAGAAACAGTTTGAAGGAATATAGACAAAGATTTACCTATGGAAAAATCTAAACTTTGTTAAAATTTTTAAAAGAAAATTTAACAGTCAAGTAAAAGATCAAGATGAATTCATTCATTAAACAAAATATTTATTCAAATAATACTATGTGAAGGTATTACCAACAATTTCACTAACTTGTGTGGGGAAGTAGGAGGAGGAAGTATGGTAAGATGTGGAGGGAAATACACAAAACCTGTGTGCATGCATGTTCTTATATTGAAACTCACTAGGTTGTACAATTTCAATGCACTAAAAAGATAATTTTTTTAATATTTATTCAAAATATACTCTCAGAGATGAGGCTATAAAAACCAATTCAACATTATCATCAAACACAAAGCACATTGTTTGACCACAACTCTGTTAACATGTAGAGGAATTATGGTTTACTACCCATAAAATTTGGCAAATGACTCATATTTTAAAATTACCATGATACTCAGCTGCTTCTCTTTATTCCCATACCAATTCTTCTATTCTATGGTCAATTAGTGTCATTATAAGCCATTAAAATGCAATTCAAATCAAGTAAGAAAGGATGGAAATAAATGTCAACAGGTAGAGTGAGGAGCCAAAAAGAACCATGAGAGAGTTTAAAGAAGGATGAAGGTAAATACAAATTCATGGAGGAGACCAAGAGTATGTAGGAAAAATAAATAGAGGACGAGAATAATAATGAACTACTACTCTATTAACAATGCCAAGCAATGAATATTTCACAAATATTACCTCTAATCCTCAGAGCAGCCCTTTTAGGTAGGTTTTTATCACTCCCATTTTAAAGATGAGATAACTAGATATAGAAGAGACATTACTCACCTAAAACTTACAGACTATTTACGTGGCTGAACTAAAATTTAAACTTGGGACTACCAGACTTCAAATTTGAGGTTTCAATTATATGACTTTGCCTCTAGAAAATGTTTTATTCTTATTAATGTTGGTTAGTGGCCAATGTGATTCCAAAGTAGAAATGATACCTACAATGCTTCCATTCTTTTATTCAAGATAAAAGAATAAAATAGGACTGGGGATCAAGCCCAGGGGCATTCTAACTCTGAGCTACACCCCAGCCCTATTTTATAATTTTATTTTGAAGCAGGGTCTCACTAAGTTACAGAGGACCTAATTTAGTTGCTGGGGCTGGCCATGAACCTGCAATCCTCCTGTCTCAGTCTCTGAAGTACTGGTAGTACAAGTGTGTACCACCATGCCAGGCACTTTCAACATTTTTATAAGTAGAGTAATAAAGGAAAATCTTTCAGAATTCAGTACAATAATTAAAATAATAGTATAACCACATCATTAATTGAAATGGTATTGGTCACTATACATCTCATATTGTATTAAGTGCTTGACATACATAAATTTGTGTAATTCTAAAAAACATGCAATGCAGGGATTATTATCCACACCACAGAGATATGTTTTAGACAAACAGAGAGTTGAGTGAATAAGCCAGATTTTGAAACCAGGAGAGATTCCAAAGCTTATGAGCTGTCATGAATTTCTCTTAGAGATGCTTCAAAATCCCATTAAAGATTTATAACCTTTACAAATTTCATTCAACTTAATTATGAAATACCTACTATTTTCATGCACAGCAAATAAAAAAGTTAAGATAAAGTTGCTGCATCAAGGAGCTCTTATTTCTATAAGATTTAAGAAAAGTGAAGGTGACAAGAAAATCCCATAATCCTCAAAACTTCTATGAAATTTTATTCTGGTGAAAAAAAAGTACTAAGTACTTTGGGAGGCTGAGACCGGAGGATCCGGGTTCGCGGCCAGCCTCAGCTACCTAGTGAAGCACTCTGCAACTTAGTGAGACCCTGTTTCCAAATAAAGAATAAAAAATAGGGCTGGGGGGTATAGCTTGGAGGTAGAATGCCCCTGAGTTCAATCCCCAGTACCACAAAAAAAAAAAGTACTAAGAAATATACGTTTTAAATTTTCATAATATGTAATTCAAATGTTACAAACAAAAGCTAAAAGCTTCACTTTTTTACATAGGGAATGAAATGAGAGGATAAATTGTTCATGTAACTACATTAAGGGACCATTCCTCTTTTTAATTTCCTTAGTACTAGAGATAAAACCCTCAGGGGCATTCTACATCCAAGCTACATACCATCACCTCCTCTTTTTAAATTTTTTGTTCTTTGAAACAGGGTCGCACTAGGTTGCTAAGGCTGCCTCAAAACTGCTATCTTCTGTCTAGCCTACAAAGTGCTAGGATTTTAAGTGTTTGCCAACATGCCTGACTTAAGGGACCATCCTTTATTCTGATGCTGTCAAATAGGTTATCTTTTCATTCAGAAAAAAAGAAAAAAAAATTATTCAGCACATGTAGAAGGTGGAGAAGAAATTGCTATATGAACTCAGGGCAAAGTTACAGCTGAAAAAATATTGTGTTTCCAGCAGGGCACAGTAGACAGCAGGGTAAAGTAGACAGGTCACTCAAGTGAAGCTTTCTTGTTACAAATAGACAGTTTGTAGTAATTTTGTTATTTTCATCCAAAGGATGGTATTGCCATTAACCTCAAGAATAAGGGACAGGCTTGGGGTGATATGCTTTCCCCTCAGAGGCATTGTAATGATAAATAAATAAGAGCTTCCAGATTACTTTAAAAAGGTCACAGCACAGCCAGGCGTGGTGACACACGCTTGTAATCCCAGCATTTGGGAGGCTGAGACTGGAGATTTGGGTTTTCGGCCAGCCTCAGCTACCTAGTGAGGCACTCCACAACTTAGTGAGACCCTGTTTCAAAATAAAAATAATAAAAAATACGGCTGGGGGTATAGCTCTGATGTAGAATGCCCCTGAGTCCAATCCCCAGTACTGAGGGAAAAAAAAAAAAAAAGTCACAGCAGGACCATATACCAGTAACACGAACCAATATGGCAATTCCAATTTTTACCAGTTGATAGAGGTAAGAATAACCACTAGAGTGAAAACTATTGTTCAATAAGGTAGCCAGTAAAAGAACTCATTCATTATTTGACCAGACCATACTGTTCTGAGGACAAAAGACCAAAAGCTGACCTATAGCTTTAGTTCCACATTTTTTAGGTGTCCACTGAGGATCAATTCAATCTCAACACACAAGCCAAGAAGAATTGGCAACTAACAATAAGTAGAAGGATATAAAATTTCTTTAATGTTTTAATCATGGCATATGGGTATATTGCTCACATATTAGTATAATGGAATGCCACTTAGTTCTCCCAAATGATGTGTCCTGTGCCTACATCCAAACCATCTGCCAGTTCCTTGGGCATATACTCATTCCAGAATGCATGTAAGAAAATCCTCAATTGATTAGACATGGCATTTCTCATATCTGGTTTGGTTCTCACCAGTTGCAGATCCAGCTGCAGATTCCTCTTTGCATACTCAGTTCCCACTGATTACCATTTCTTCAGGCCCAAAAGTTCATGAACTAATGTTTTTCTCTAATAAACATTAAAAAATCTTAAAGCACAATGAGTACATGTGTTTAAATTCTGAATCAGATGAACTATAGAAGTATTTCTCAACTCAATTTACTGTGGAGTCAAGACTTTTCAGTGATATCCCTCAAAATTAATTTACACACAAAATTATTCCTTCAAGCTTTGCATGCTTATTACAGCAAGAAAACAATAGATCAAGTCTCTGAGTTGTGCTGGATAACCATAAGAAAACTTCTTTTTTTTTTGGTCCCTTTTCATCTCCTCTCCAATTAGCAAGATAGACTTAGCATGTAGTTTATCACTAAAAGACATAATTATATTGAACAGGGTTATTCAAAATCCTACAAAAGTATTTTATTCTTAAAAGAAAAATAAATTGTCACTGTTATTTTTAAAATTCAAATTCAACTTTTTTTGATATATAATAGGTTTAGGACAATGAGAAGAAACTTACATGCTTACCAAGTCTTGTTTCAACATTAAAATGAGTTAAGAAACAGAGGAATTAACAATATGTGTGTGTTAAACAGAAGAATAAAAATATAGTGCAATAATGAAATCAAGTTTATCTAGCATCAGCTCTTAATTCTAGATTCCAAAATAATTAAAGAGAAGAAAGGTAGCTACAGGCCAGATGTTACATCTATCATGGAAATCTTTCTCTGACTTTATAGTCTACATGCATGTGGTCAAAACTTTGCAAAGGTCTGTATATAGCCAGTTTCAAAGACAAATCTGGTCTATATAAACTAAAATTAGTTTTGTTTTTAGGCCATCTATCTGCCAAAAATCAAAATCATAACTTTAGACACTAATAACAGGAAATATTTGAACAAACCTATCACCTCTAAAACCACATTAGTATTTTTTTTTTTTTTTTTTTTTTTTTTTTTTTTTTTTTTTTTT
>PVLC010010979.1:0-48614 GCA_004027655.1 Graphiurus murinus
TGGAATTTTACTCAGCCATAAAGAAGAACAAAATCATGTTATTTGCAGGGAAATGGATGCAATTGGAAAACATTAAGTGAGTTTAGTCAGTCACAAAAAGTTAAAAATCGAATGTTCTCCCTAATATGTGGAAGCTATGGAGAAAATGGGACATAAGAGGGACTCCAGGTGAAGAAGGAGAATCCTTAGGTGAACAAATAATTTGACTTAACGGAAGGTGATGGGGGGAAGGGGGACACCCTAATGAGCAAGATGTACTTTCATGAACGCATCCAAGTCAATCACTAAACTGACCTTGAGAAGGAGGGAGGAGGAGAAAGTGGGGCCGGAATTGGGGAAGGGTTAAATGAGAAATGTGTGCATGTATGCCTTTACCTATACTAGCTTGTATCTAACAAAGATGTGTGATTACAATGCACCAAATAAAAACAAAAAAAGGAAAAATAAATAAAATGAAATTTTAAAAAAATTGAAAAAAATAAAAAACAAAACCAGCAGCACAAAACCTGGCAATTAAAGGCAAGTCTACTTTGCAAAACTTAGCCAAATCTGGCCGGTCAAGAAAGCAGATGGCAGTAGAGAACCTGAGGAAACATAGTTTTCTTTGAATCCTTCAAGCTGCTCATGGAGAGAAGGGTCTATGCTACTTTGAGATGATGGAAAATACCCAGTCTTCAAACTGCATAACAATTTTATTTTGCAATTATATGATCCCTCTATAATGACCAGATATGTAAGTACAAGGTTCACATACATGCTCTCTGGCTGAATAAAAATGTTCACCTATCTGGTACAGCTATGTCAAGATCTCCATTCAAGTTGCAGCAAAGCAAAAGTTAGTGTTCTAATCATTAGCAAGGCTGCAAGGCTGTTGAAGGAAAGTGCTTCTTTAACCTAGTTGATTGATAACACTTAGGAATTTTGCAGCCACTCCTTGCTTTTCGTGTTTTGGTTATCAGTCAAACCTTGTGGTTCCTATGGATATAAATCAATAAGGATGAAAATACTTGTATGTATGTTTTTAATTTTTGTAGTACCCAGGGTGTTTTACCTCCAAGCTACACCCCCAGCCCTTTTTGTATTTTTTTATTTTGAAACAGGGTCTTGCTAGTTTACTAAGAGTCTCACTAAGTTGCTGCGGCTGAAAATAGTTTTATACATAATTCTTAACTAGGATCGTGGAAAGACTTAGGTGAATAGACATGAAAGCTAGGTTTTCTGATCATGGAGAACTGTGAAGAGGGATAATCCTCACATGGAAGGTTCAACCCCTAGGGCCAGACTGAGAGCAAGAGTCTAGTCTTCAGTAGACCCTAACTTCTATAACCTTTGTGGGGGGGGGGTTGGGGGGGTGGTACTGGGGATTGAACCTAGGGCATGCTACCTCCAAGCTACACCCCATGCCCTGTTTTATTTTATTTTATTTATTTTGAACAGGGTCTCACTAAGTTGCAGAGGACCTTACTAAAATGCTAAGGCTGGCCTTGAACCTGTGATCCTCCTGTCTCAGCCTCCCAAGTACTCAGATTACAGGCATGTGCCACCATGCTTGGCTCAACTTTTACAATCTTAAATTTTTGAAAAGGTACATTTTATAATATTTCCAATAAATAACTTCAATAATATTGTCTTCTTGGTGGTATAAGCAGTATAAGAGAATTTAAGACAGCACAAACTAATATACCTAATGAACATTAACTATTTTACCTGCAAAATGTTGGAAACCAACAATGCAGTATCAATAAGAGCAATTACTGAATGAAGTTCACAATTTTTTTACTAATTCCTTTTGATTTTACACCCTATTCCACCAATGCTCTGCAGTCAAGGTTACTTGTGTCCCAATGCATGCGTCACTCAATGCATCCTCTCTGCGGCAGTGTCTGTCCTCGCCTGATGGTCACTTTGGTTCAGCTGTTTCCATTTGCTTTCTTTGCTGAAATTCTAGCAGCTGGCATTACTAAGCTCTTGGGATGTGAGGGGCTTCAAGTGCTAGTGGAGAGAAAGCCTGCGCTACCTTGAGACGGTGAGAAAGACTCAGTGGCTCAGTCTCCAAACTGCCAAACAATTTCATTTTGCAGTTATGTGATCCATGTGTAATGAATGAATACATAAATAAAGGATTCACATACATGCTCTCTGGCTGAACAAATTTCTTCACCTATTATTTAATTTCCAGCAATATGAAAACATACTTCTGTATGTTTAAAACTTGATTAAAATGTATTGCTAATTCTAAGCCTTCTACTAATAGATTTTCATCTTCTGATTTTCGGAGGTGGAAATAAGAACAAAATCATTTAATATCTTTCCGTCAATTTTTCTTTCCATGGTAATTTCCTAGTCGTGTGTCTTTTAGCTATTGTGTACACAAATTTAGAATTATTACAATGTTTTCTATTTTTCATGATTAATTTTTACTACTGACTGACAGCAACTTCAGACTTTTTAATTCTAGTAGTGGTTAAAAAGATAAGGAGCCTTTTGAATTGGAATTACATTTGAAAATGAAAGCAACAGTCTAAATAATTAGCCAATTACTTCAAAATGGCTCTTCCAGTTTTTATTAATACTTTTTCCCAACCATGCTGCCCCACAAACTCTTATTTTGCTCAATCATGGATGTTTGGCGCCTTACTTAGGATTACAAATGGATAAAAAACTTGCCTTTTCATTATTAAGTGTCTAGTTTTGGTCTCCAATTTGAAGCTTCTACATACTGCCCATTAAGGAAGCTAATACCCTCATCATCCCAGTTTTTGTGTTACTAAGCAAACAATCGTTCAGTACTGGTTCCCTCATAAGGCTCATCTACTGAGTGTTTAGTATTGCAAATGTTTTGGGTGTGACAGGTCAATATAGAAGTGCTAAAGTATTAAGAACTTGCTGCTAATCCAGTGTGGTAGTGCAGTCTTGTAACCCCAGTACTTGGGAGGCTGAGACAGGAAGATCACAGGTTCGTGGCCAGCCTCAGCTACTTGGTGAGGCCATCTACAACTTAGTGAGACCTTATTTCAAAATAAAGAATTGAAAATAGGTAGGTCTGGGGATGTAGCTCAAAGGTAGAATGCCTCTGGGTTCAATCCCAGTACTGAAAAAAGAAAAGGAAAAAAAAGAACTTGCTGCTGATTTTATTTATAACAATTATTTTATGTTTGCAGAAATGTAGCACTTTTCCTCCAAATTTAAAAGTGTAAGAAAAGGGGGAAGCTGGTCATAGGGGTGCATACAGTAATCCCAGAATTTGGGAGGCTGAGGCAGGAGAATCACAGGTTTGAAGCCAGCCTCAGCAACTTACTGAGGCTTCCAACAAGCCCTGTTTTAAAATAAGAAATAAAAAATAGGGCTGGGGGTTGGGAGTGTAACTCGGAGGTGGTTCAGCAACTCCAGTACCACACACACACAAAAAAAAAGAAAAAAAAATGGGGGAAAGGTGTGCCACCTTTTAAAGTTGCAACAAAGTGCACATTTCTTTTTTTTTTAATTTAGAATCCAGATTCCCAAAAGGAAATTTCACTATCCAAATCGCATGCTTCTTAACTTTTTACAAGACAGTTGACTAACATGAAGATTGTCCAGTTTCTAAGATTTAGCACATATAAAAAAAAAATCTTTGTTAAAACAAAACTTTCAAGCCGGGCGTGGTTGCACATGTTTATAATCCCAGTACCTACATAGGAGGCTGAGATGGGAGGATCCTGTTCTTGGCCAGCCTCAGCTACTTAGTGAGGCCCTCTGCAAATTAGTGAAACCCTGTTTCAAAATAAAGAATAAAAAATAGGGCTGGGGGTATAGCTCGGAGGTAGAATGCCCCTGAGTTCAATCCCCAGTACCGCAAAAAAAAAAAAACAAAAATATTTTCAGATAAATAAAATTCTTTAGTTCTGCACAAAATCAAACTTCCCAAAGCCAAATGATTTCATAAAATATTATCAGATTATATATAAAATTACAATAATAGATAACTAGAAAATAACCAGTTATTACAACTTTAAAGTATACCTCTAAGGTTCAAATGGAATATTTTCTATAGATTCATATAATCACTAAGTTATATGGGTTCTTCTAGGCCCACTTCATCAGACACAAGTGTTTTTAATGATAACTCATTATTTTACAGCATATTTACATGAAGCTTTAAACCTTTGTTTTTTTTTTGTTGTTTTGTTGTTGTTTTTTGTTTTTTGTTTTTGCAGTACTGGGGATTGAACTCAGGGGCATTCTACCTCCGAGCTATACCCCCAGCCCTATTTTTTATTCTTTATTTTGAAACCGAGTCTCACTAAGTTGGGAAGTGCCTCACTGGGTAGCTGAGGCCGGCCTCGAACCCGGATCCTCCGGTCTCAGCCTCCGGAATGCTGGGATTACAAGCATGCGCCACCACGCTCGGCTAAACCTTTGTTTTTAGTAGACAAATTAAATTCTTGCATGGTTTTCAAATTTCATGCCTGAAATTCCAAAGTCTGAATTCTGTAGTTGGTTAAATTAATACCCTTGAGGAAACACAAACTCCATTCTTTATTTTTTTTTCCCCAGGGTCTGAATTCCTACTGCTTCTGGGGCTTAACCGGATATTGAGGCAATTTCAAAGATAAGAAAAGAAAAATGTGATTCCTAGGATTCTCAGTGGTGAAAAATACGAAGCTACAAGGATGATTTAACAGGTACAAAATATAAAAGTTACTGGGTAGATCTGAGTGCACTTTTCCCTTTTTTTAAAACACAAGCCATAATTTCTTCAAGGTGGGCTGTATCTCCTCTGGCCATGAGGTTTGGTCTATAGCTCTTGAGTTCTTTTAAAGGTAACTGTTAAGGGGTTCCTCCCCAAGTCTGGCTTTCCCCTCAAATTCCTTGACGTGGTTTCGCAACTTCTCCTAGATTTTCTGTGTATGGCAAGTAAGGACATCAATTTTCTTTTGTAAGCCTCATCTTCCCACCTATGACATCTGACTTGACCACTATAGAATTTATTTAAGTTTTCTCTTATGATGGTCTCCAAAGTAATTTTGGGTCATTTGAAGGTTCTGGTTCTATTTCCTAATATGCTTTTGAGCTTGGGTATCGCAATGGTGGTGTGCTATAACTTGACTGGAGGTTGAGTCTCCCTGACTCTCAAAGTGGAAGCAACCATAAAAAGGGGAAATCTGACCTAGAGACGAAAAAAAAAAAAAAAGATTCCCTGTAAGGGATGGGTAGGTGTAACAAATTGACTGTGGTCTCCACCTGAAAAGACAGAAGCCTTTCTCAACTCTGCAGGCCCATGGCCCAGTTTTGCTAGGAGTCCCTCAACAGCTGAGGAGAGACAGGTGGGCCAGAGAGTAAGACATCACAGGTCTACAGCATTTAGCCACCTCCCAAGACCTGAGGTTATGAAACTGCTAGTCTGTAACAAACTGTTGTAAAACTAAGACCAAAGGCCACAGACTTGTGATTTTTTGAAATACTATTTGATGCTTAGTGAAAAATATCTGCTGGATAAAGAAATGTATTATCTACCCCCTGAAGCATCACTTCAAACTTCAAAATGCACCAGTTTTCTTTATACTCAGGTACATCTTAAGATTCCGGTCACCTCCACACCTTATCAGAAATTATGCTGGATGCCAGTCATGGTGGCACACGCTTATATCTCAGCACTTGAGAGGATGAGATAGTTGGATCATGGGTTTGAGGTCAGACTTAGCAACTTGGCAATGCCTTTCAAAATAGAAAATAGAGCTGAGATGGGATGTAGCTTAGTAGTAGAATGTCCCTGGGTTCAATCGTTAGTCACATACACACACATACCCCTTATGTTGGATCTAGAAGGGCTTTGTACTCAAACTTATTGTATATTTGAAAAGCAAATTTAAATTTGTAGGTTTGCAAATGGGAGAGCAATAGGAAATTGGGTAAAGTATACATTTTGCAAAAGATACTAATGTACATTTTTACATGAAAGGGGATAACAGTGAACAAGGTAAGGTATGCACATGAAAGAAGATTCACTTATTTGAAAAAGGAGTGTTTAAGCCGGGCGTGGTGGCGCACGCTTGTAATCCCAGCATTCGGGAGGCTGAGACCGGAGGATCCGGGTTCGTGGCCAGCCTCAGCTACTTAGTGAGGCACTCCGCAACTTAGTGAGACTCGGTTTCAAAATAAAGAATAAAAAATAGGGCTGGGGATATAGCTCGGAGGTAGAATGCCCCTGAGTTCAATCCCCAGTACCGCAAAAAAAAAAAAAGAAAGAAAGAAAAAGGAGTGTTTAAAGATAGAAAAAAATAAAGGTATTTTTTCCTACTCTTTTAATGCAGACCACCTCTGGTAAACAAAATGCATGGTTTCCCATCAACAACCAGTTGAAACACATACTACCTGGCTATCCTCTAATTAAAACCAATTTTGATACAATCTACCTGGAGGGAATATCAGATCCCACAGGTTGAGGGCTTGGTTCAAGACCATCCCCCTCTTTGAATGCCAATCACAAGCTCCAGGTGTGGCCTGTGCTTCTGATGGGTTATAAATTGGGGTTCAATTAATTTGTTAAGAGAGGGTCACAGAACTCAGGGCAACACTTTCCTTATGCTTATCATATTATAAATATTGCAAAGGATGCAGGTGAGGGGCCAGAAGGAAGAGATCAGTGGGGCAATGTGCAGGGACAGAGCTTCCATGCCCTCTGTAAGTGGACCACTCTTTAGGAACCACCATATATTCAGCTATCTGGAAGCTTATCTTCACCCAGTCCTTTTGGGCTTTTATGGAAACATCATTAAGCAGACATGAATGATTAAATCATTGGCTACTGATAATCAACTCAACCTCAGCTCTTTTCCCTCCCCATGTTGGGGGATGGAGTTTAAAATCCCAACCCTCTAATCATGCCTTGGTCTTACAGGTGACTCGATCCTTATCTAAGGTCCCCCAACAATTAGTCATCTCATTAGAATATGATACTATCACTCTGGAGATTCGAAGGGTTTTAGGAGCAGCATAAGACCAAATTTTACTTAACAATATCACATAATACTCCTTTCTTATTTCTTCTTACCTTTCAGTGACAAATGGTACAGATAGGAAACTGATTTCCCTCATCCCATGAGAAAAATGTCTGAATCTGTGCACAATGGCACATGGACCAAGGGCTCAGTTGTTCTAGAGATAACTGTACCTGCCAAAATTTTTCTCAAATTCCCTTTCTTTTTACTATGATAAAACCAGCACACACATTTCTGCATCTGCTTCCTTAATTATACACATTGCAAATACAGATGGTCCCTTAGTACAGACTGACTTCCAATTCTTCAAATGTACAATGATACAAAAGAGATGCTAAAGATACCCATTCAGTTGAAACTGTACTTTAAACTTTTAATTTTGATCTTTTTCCAGACTAGTGAACTGCAACTAGCTCCCAGTCAGCTAGATTTTCAGAAGGATAAAGAAATCAATAATCTAGTGTACTGTGTGGCCAAGTTATGATGTTCCATGGGTGTGTCATTTTTTTTGGTGGTACTGGGCTTGAACCCAGGGGCGCTCTATCTCTGAGCTACACCCCCAGCCCTTTTTTGTTTTGAAACAGGGTCTTGCTAAGCTGTTGAAAGCCTAAGTTGCTGAGGCTGGCTGTGGATCTGTGATCCTCCTGTCTCAGCCTCCTAAGTACTGGGATTACAAGTGTGTGCCACCATGTCCGGCCCTTAAAATACATTTTTGACAAAGGCAACTTTCAATTTACAATGGGTTTATCAGGATGTAAACTCAAGAAAACCAAGAAGCATTTGTACAGTCAAGTCTCTTTTTTGTGGTACTGGAGATTGAACCCAGGGGCGCTTCACCACTGAGCTGTATCTCCAGCCCTTTTTATTTTTAAAATAAGAGATAGGTCCCCCTAAGTTGCCCAGGCTGGCATTGAACTTGCAATTCTCCCTCAGACTCCCAAGCTGCTCGTATTACAGGCCTGCACCACCATGTCTGGCAGTCAAGTCTCTTTATTCATAGCAGTCATATCATTACTAACTCCACACTGAATTAGTGAGTACAGAATCTGTTCCTGGTTCCTAAGGGTCCTACAAATCTTGACTTTTTTGTCAACAGACCAATGCAAGAATGTTGTTGGTTCAGTAACACTGAACTCTCTGCCGATAGCACTATAACTTATGCACATATACTTATCCTTAAGGCACATTGGTCTTCATATGCTTAGAAATATTAGGTAAGCACTTTAACCTGTTTAACCTTGGAGGTCATTTTATTTTTTAACCTTTTGTAGTACTAGGGATTGAATCCAGGGGCATTCTACCTCTGAGCTACATCCCCAAGCCCTACTTTTATTTTTTACTTTGAAACAGGGTCTCACTAAGTTGCAGAGGGTCTCATCAAGTACCTGCGGCTGGCCGCAAACCTGTGATCCTCCTGTCTCAGCTTCCCAAGTACTGGGATTACAAGCGTGTGCCATCATGACCAGCTTTGGAGGTCATTTTAAACAGCAAATTTACCAGCAAAAAAGGTAAGAAATGAGAAAAACGTGGTACTAAATCAACTGCAAGAAGGACACACAAAAGGAAAAATGGAACATGTCACCTAGTTTGTTCGCCACTAAAACTGCTTCAAGTGACTCAGGCAGTCACACACCAGGATGGGGACATAAGGAAAAGAGAATCAGGTCGCAACTGCACCATCCATCTCTTAATTCTCAGTAAGCTACAGTAACATGGCAACCCAAATTCTTACCTCTGAATATCTAATTTTTTTACATTAAAAAACTGCTTAGCTGGGTAGAGTGGTATATGCGTCTAATTCCAGTACTCTAATTCCAGGATCACAGGTTCAAGGACAGCCTCAACAAGTAGTAAGACTCTCATAAATCTAGCAAGACCCTGTTTCAAAATAAAATAAAGTAGGGCTGGGGGTGTACCTCAGAGGTATAATGCCCCTGGGTTCAATCCCCAGAACAAAAAACAAAAACGAAAGGAAAAACTGCTTAACTGCTAGGCGTAGTGGTGCACACTTGTTATCCTAGTACTTGGAAGGCTGAAACAAGGATCACAGGTTCAAAACCAGTCTCAGCAATTTAACCAGGACTGCAGCAACATAGCAAGACCCTGTTTTCCAAATAAAAAAGTCGGTCTGGGGTATAGTTTAGAGGTAGAATGTTTCTCAGTTCAATCCTCAACACAAAACAAAACTAAAAACAAACTGCTCATCTTTATTAAGCAGGCCAAGACATTGTTCAAAGAAATGACAAATTGTGCTTCGGTTTTCTTTTTATTGTGAAACACCAAGATGAAATGATAGGTTTTTTTCAGAATTAGATCCATATTCTAAGTCAATGAAAAGTTATACTTTTTTCAAATGCCTATTTTTTTTTGGGGGGGGGGGTACTGGGGATTGAACCCAGGGGCATTCTACCTGCGAGCTACACTCCCAGCCCTTGTTTTTATTCTTTATTTTGAAACAGGGTCTAAGTTGCAGAAGGCCTTAGTAGCTGAGGCTGGCAGCAAACTTGCAATTCTCCTGTCTCAGCCTCCCAAATACTAAGATTACAAGTGTGCGCCACCACGCCCAGCTAAATGCATATTTGTTTCTAAATATTAAGCCAGAATTCATTTTATCATCTTTCCAAATAAACCAAAAAAACTGGAGTCACTGCTTCTATTACGTGTCAATTTTTCCTAGTGTCTATCATAAACCCATTAGAATACTTAATCCTTACAAATAAATTACCTTCACAGTAGGTAGTTGCCCTTATGGTTTTCTTCCTTTGACTAAATAAACTTAATGCCTAAAAAACTGCTTTGGACTCTAGTAGTATATGCTATACTCTATATAAGGAACATACACTTTTTTGGGGGGAGGTGGGATGACTGGGGATTATACTCAAGGCCTAGTACATGCTAGGTAAGTGCACTATTAGTGAGCTACATCCCCAGCCTTTTTTTTTTTTAAAGCTTTAGGACAGGGTCTTGCTAAGTTGCCTTGGCTGGCCCCCATCTTGCAATCCTTCTGTCTTAGTCTGTGCATTGCTGGGATCACAAGTATACACCATTTTGCTCAGCAGAATGTATACTTTTTGTATACTTTAAGAACAGGGCTGGGAGGTAAGCTATCTGTATTAGGTAGTTGTATGCATGGACTACTTTACTGCATGTATATCAAGTCCTTTGTTCTCAACTACAAATTGATACCAATATATCTTCTTAAGATTTCTTAACTAGGAGTTGCCAGGATACCTATACGGAGCCAATGTCAGTCCTCAGACTGTGAGTTCAAGACTTCTCTGAAGAAAAAACCATACACAACTTTTATCAGATGTTGAAGCAGGCCTATAATTCCTCCCATCCCGAAAATATTAAGAATCACCTCATTGGACCCTTTTATTTCACAAAACTTTAATATGTAGGACTTTTAGTACAGTTTGACATCATTCAATATTTGATCCTTTTCTCCAAAGTTCTGATATATCTTACAGGTTGTAATTTTACAGAGATACATTTTGGTTCCATTCGTATACTCTTCCACAAATACACATACTACATCTCTAGCATTGTGTGTGTGTGTGTGTGCGCGCGCGCGGAGGGGGTGGTACTGGGGATTGAACCTAGGGGCATTCTACCTCCGAGGTACACCCCTAGCCCTATTTTATTTCTGTTTTGAAACAGGGTCTGTCTAGGTTGATGAGAGTCTCACTACTTGCTGAGGCTGTCCTCAGACCCATGATCCTCCTGTCTCAGTCTCCCAAGTACTGGTAGGATTACAGGCATGTGCCACCATGCCCGGCCACTTATTTTAATCTTTGTCAAATATTATACCTTAACCCGTAGTAGTTCATGATTTTTAAATAAAGTCAAATTAAATAATACCTGAATTCCTAAAACTAAATATATCAAGGTGATAGTGACACTTGTAGTTGTTTCAAAATTATTGCAAATAATGTCATTTTCTTGAGATGAACTTGACATAAAAGGCAGCAAAGAGGTCTTTATAAGGAGTGTCTGAATCTGACTTGGTCAAGGGTATCCGGCACAGTTGGCGAAATCCAGGAGAACGGAGCAGCAAGTTCTGTAAAAGGCCCATGAAGCTGGAGCACAGCCAGTAGAGAACAACTGACTAAAAAGAGAGGACATGAATGTTAATGCCTGGCCATTCTTCAAGGACACCAAAGTCCAGAGCTAGGTATTTATTCATCTTTTTGTGGTGCTGGGGACCTCTGAGCTACACCCTCAGCCCTATTTTATTTTTTGTTTTGAAACAGTCTATGTTACCATGCACTGGCCTCAAACCTGTAATCCTCCCATCTCAGCCTCCCCAAGTATGGGTGCCATTGTGCCTGGCTCTGTGTTATATTTGCGGGTATAACTCTAACTACTAGCATCAGCTAAATTCTACTTAATGGTCTATGTGCTGGCTCTCAGTAAAGATGGAGATACACCTGACACAGCTTTTGCCTTCCTAGTATCTTCTAAAGTATCTATGGGAAATATTCTAAGAACTGAAATAACTGCAAACAACTTCTGTTTCTATCAAAAGGTTAATTAGGTATGAATAGGACAAAATGCACCTAATAGTGTTGTTATAAGGTTGAAGAGTATTACATATAAATCCATATGGGCCTGGTACAAAGCTTTCTTCATTTTTTTTTTTTTTTTAGTGCTAAATTCCTTGGTCCAGTCTATACAAGGAAGCAAAACCTCAATATATCAACTAATCAAATAGGGCAAATACTATATTCATGGAATTATGCAAGGTACTTTGCAAGATTTTTAAAAAAAGGCAGAAAATAGAAGTTTAATTTAGTAGGACAATTAAGACACATTCACATATAAGGAGATTTAAAAATCCCAAGAAGCCAGGTGTGGTGGCACACACCTAAATCCCAGTACTTGAGTACTCGGGAGGTTGAGACAGAAGGGTCACAGGTTGGAAACCAGCCTCAACAACTTAGTGAGGCCCTGTTTCCAAATAAAAAATAGGTCAAGGGGTGTAGCTTTGAGGTAGAATGCCCCTAGGTTCAATCCCCAGCACCACACACATACACACAAGGCCCCAAGAAATGTTCAAATGTTACTTGGTGATAGAGACAGTAGGTTAGTTACTATAAAAACTCTGAAATCAGAAAGGGATCAAGTAGTTACAGGAAACTCAGTGGGAGCAGGATCCCAGCTAGCTGAAGCTAACAACAGAGAAGATTTAGCACAGGCCGCACATAATGCTGGTGCATACTCACTGAAGGTACTACTGCAGCAATTGGAATCATCAATACTGATACGGCACGGACAAAGTATGTAACATACTTCTGAAAGCGAGACATTCCAATTTTTTGTAAAACAGAAATCTGAAGGAGTAGAATATATACATATATAAGCTTTAAAATGCAAGCTGATTTTTGTCAATACTTAAATAAAAGCAAAAAAAAAAGACACTAGTGAATTTACATGATTGTCTATCTTTTAAAAATCTTAATCATTATGCAAAATTCTTAAATAAAGCTTAAAGAATCCCTGTAAGACAAACTATGTATGAATGTATGCCTTTGTTTTTTAGGAACCTAAATATAGTACCTGGCTACACCCTGACTCCCTTTTATTTTTTGTTTTGAAACAGAGTCTTGCTAGGTTACTGAGAGTCTCCCTAAGTTGCTGAGGCTAGTTCCAAACCTGTGATCCTCCTGTTCAGCTCCCCAAATACTGGGATTATAGGCATGCACCGCCACACCAGGAAAAGAATAAGCTTTTATTAGTCATTAGTACAGAGGAAAGACTAGAGTACTGACATTAATTCCTTTTGACCTTGTGTTTTTATTACTTCATTCTACCAAATCTCTGCTGAATATCAACCCAAACCATTGGGCTATGCTAGGTGCTATTAGGAAACAGAGACAACATGTGGCGTCTTTCATAAAGAAACTTTTACCTAAGACCTTAGAATCTATCAGCATCTTTTTCCTCATTTAAAAAAAAAGTAAGAAATATATTAGATTTCCTAAACAGGGATCAGGGGGTATGAGTTCTATGAGATTCCAATCAAGGTAAACATTTCTAAGGATTTTTCCAGTTCAGTATATGTTCTATTCAGAGTCTAAGAACAGTTCTTTATGAAATTATAAAAATGCTTTCAAACTGTTAAGGCAGCATGGGACAATGGGTAAGAAATGACTGAAAGGTCATACTTTATACGCAAATAGTTCCCCATTTTATCATATAAAGAAATTCAATGACTTTTCTAAGGTCACTTAGCAAGAAAATGGTAGTCAGGTACTGAACTGTGTTTCCTACCTGCAAATTCACATATAAAACATATATAAGATACCACTGTATTGTGGGAGTAAAATTAGATTGATTAAGCATCTTAATTACTATCTTCAGCAAAAAGCAAATTATAAAATTGAATGTATGAAAATCATGTAATTTGCTGGGTATAGTGGCGCACACTTAAAATCCTAGTACCTTGGGGGCTGAGACCGAAAGATCTGGGTTCACAGCCAGCCTCAGCTACTTAGTGAGGCCCTCCGCAACTTAGTGAGACCCTGTTTCAAAATAAAGAATAAAAAATAGGACTGGGGGTGTAGCTTGGAGGTAGAATGTCCCTGGGTTCAATCCCCAGTATTGCAAAAAAAAAAAAATCATGTAATTTGCAGGGAGTGGTGGTCACACTGTCACAGTTGTAATCCCAGTACGTGGGAGGCTGAGACAGGAGGATAACAGGTTTGAGGAGTCTCAGTAAGTAGTGAGATTCTCATCAACCTAGTGAGACCCTGTTTCCAAATAAAAAAGATAAAATAGGGCTGGGGGTGTAGCTTGTAGGTAGAATGCCCCAGGGTTCAATCCCTAGTACTACACAAGCGCGCGCGCGCGCACACACACACACACACACACACACACACACACACACACACTAAAAAAAATAAAATCATGTAATTTGAAAGTTGAAAGAGACTTTGAAACTGTTCTAATTCAGTACTGTGTGTGTTTAGCTAGAAGATGGCTTGATAACTGTGATCCTCTTTTCTCAGCCTCCCAAGTACTAAAATTATAGGCATGTGCCTCCATGCCTGGCTCAGAAGTCTTATTTTACTTATGAGACTTCTAAGACTCAGAGAGGTTAGGGACTAGTGTAAGTCAATGGCTGATCTGGGACCAGAAATGAAGGTGTCTCAATTGTCTCAGAGCTATCTCCATCAACAATAAAAAATCATATGTATACTTGATATCAAAATAGCGGCAACAAAAATCCCAATGATTCAAATAACAAACAAATCTAACTTAAAATTACTGACCTCCACCATTAATAAATTGATGACGCCAAGGGAGACAGGCAGAATCCAAGTGGAATCCAGCACAGTGAGGTCAGGGAACCATAGGACCCCACCAGTAGCCAACTGCTCCTGAACAGAAAAACCTGATGACACAGTTTATAAAACAAGAAAATTCTGAAAAGGAGTAGAGGGAAGTATATAAAAGTATATAAAAGTAGTCTGACAATTCCAATAAGGTGTCCCTCACACTAAAGATCTCCATTTAATTCAGGTGATTTTAATTCACAACATAATTTTATTTTGCTCAACAGAAAAGGTTTTTATTAACAAAGCTAGTTTATCTACACTTAAGATTTTTTTTGTGTGTGTGGTACTGGGGATTGAACTCAGGGACATTCTACCTCCGAACTATACCCCCAGCCCTATTTTTTATTCTTTATTTTGAAACAGGGTCTCAATAAGTTGCAGAGGGCCTCACTAAGCAGCTGAGGCTGGCCATGAACCTGGATCCTCCAGTCTTAGTCTCCCAAATGCTGGGATTACAAGTGTGCACCACCACGCCCAGCTTACACTTTTTTTTTTTTACAGAACTGGGAATTGAACTCAGGGGCATTTTACCTCCGAGTCATACCCCCAGCCCTATTTTATATTCTTTATTTTGAAACAGGGTCTCACTAAGTTGCGGAGTGCCTCACTAGGTAGTTGAGGCTGGCTGCGAACCTGGATCCTTTGGTCTCAGCCTCCCAAATGCTGGGATTACAAGCGTGCACCACCACGCCTGGCTCCGGCTTACATTTAAGATTTTAAATTCTGTACCCTTGTAAGAAAGACAGCAAGTGGCAATTATGAAAACTATTTTATTTTCTTGAACTACAATGTTAGGGAACTTTTTTGTAAGAGGAAGATTTCTATAATACTTACCTTCTGAATGTGCTGCCCCTGTGCTAAAGTTCCGGAGGGCAACAGACAGGAAGATCCACATTGGAAGCTGAATCCAGACCAACACAGTGGCTTTGAAAGGATGGCAGTTATCCCGAATGTATAGCTCTGAAACAAGCCTCCTCATGTTCTTTAAGTAAGTCAGTCTATGTTGAGGGAAGAGAAAAAGGAGAGAATGCCTATGACTACGAATTTATTTCCAAACACAAACATATCCATATTGTGATTACTAGCTAAAAGATTTGCATAAGTTTTAATTGTCATAAGACATATTAAGGAAACATCTAAATAAAAGAAAAATTATACAACTGCATAACATGACGACAAATCTGACATTGTCAAGACTTCAAGGCTTTGTCTCTGATAGTCTTTGGCCAATTAGGTTTTAACAGGGGAAATCTCATTACTGACATGGTATGACTACAATAGTATCAGAAATTCTCAAGCTCAAAGTCCGTTTTACTTGGCATTCTAGCCAAACTTGATCACTTTATCTCTTAATACATCTTTCACAGCTATGTGCTCTCACACAGTGTATGCTATGGGACTGTTAAATTGGTCTCCATTTTTTAGTCAACTCTCATAAAATATTCTCTGAATCTGTTCTGTTTACCATATTAGTTACTTGTGTTTCAAAGGCTTACTTTCTAGACTAGTCTCTCATTTAGGGTGTAGGGTCCTACTTATCTTTAAATTTCTAGTATTATACTTTTTGTTCAAGCAGGCATTCAATAGTTTTTTTTTTAACTTAATCAAATTATAGTGTATTCAACTAAGAGAGCGTATACAGACATTCAGCGCATTTCTATTCTTCCAACTTTACCTTGTTATTTCTCTATATGCTCCTGCATATTTTGTTTCCTGATGACTAAGTCATCCAGTAAATCAGAGATCCACATTAGCATCCCTTTGGAAGTACTATTTATTTAACTAACACCACTTCCCCTTTAATACAATACTGCAGAAACTGCAAGGAAGCCATCAGATGTGTTGTCCTAGAAAGCCAACTATCTGTGTGTGGATGGATCTGGATAAGCAAGGTGCCACAAGTCTTACCTAGGCTGTGTTTATAACCCAGGTGAAATGCTACTGATCTGTTCCTTTGGATAATGGCTATAATTCTCAGATTTCTCTGATAGGTAAAATTTCAAAACCATAGGCTTATTAACCTTTAATTTTACCAAAAAGATATTAATCTATCACAAATGATTAAAAAAAAATGTGAGGTCTTTTAGCACTAAAGACGGACACAAGCTCATACTAAGGAGAGTTAGCAAATTTGCACCTATATAAAATATATGAATGTTGTTGTATTTAACACATTAGTACTGCAAAACCCGCTGTGACCTGGTGACTACTCTCTCATAATCTAGTGAAAATCAGAATCTGAGAAATCGATCAAGTAGCAGCTTAGGTTGACTGAAGCGATGTAGAGGTTCCCAGTGGGTGACTGCAGATATCCTTGGGTGTAGACAAGCACCCTTCAAGAGGGGCTTTCCAAGAGGCCAAGTGGATAGCTGCATAGGATAACCAGAGGATGGACGGCATCTTGTTTAAACAAGTGCTTCTACCATGACATTTACATTTTCTACTTCCCCATTCCTGTGGGCTATTTCCTGCTGTATCTTTTCAGAACAGTTATGTTTATAAATAACCTAGCCGGGCGTGGTGGCGCACGCTTGTAATCCCAGCATTTGGGAGGCTGAGACTGGAGGATCCGAATTCACCGCCAGCCTCAGCTACCTAGTGAGGCACTCCGCAACTTAGTGAGACTCTATCTCAAAATAAAAGAATAAAAAAAAATAGGGCTGGGGGTATAGCTCGGAGGTAGAATGCCCCTGGGTTCAATCCTCAGTACCACAAAAATAAAATAAAATAAAAATATAAATAACCTGTCATAGCCGGGCATGGTGGCGCAAGCTTGTAATCCCAGCATTTGGGAGGCTGAGACCAGAGGATCCAAATTTGAGGCTAGCCTCAGCTACCTAGTGAGGCAATCCGCAACTTAGTGAGACCCTGGTTCAAAATAAAGAATAAAAAATAGGGTTGGGGGTATAGCTCGGAGGTAGAATGCCCCTGACTTCAATCCCCAGTACCACAATAAATAAATAAATAAATAAATAAATAAATAACCTGACATAGCCGGGTGTGGTCGCACATGCTTGAGACTGGAGGATCCGGGTTCGCGACCAGCCTCAACTGCTTAGTGAGGCCCTCCGCAACTTAGTGAGACCCTGTTTCAAAATAAAAAATAAAAAATAGTGGTGGGGCTGTAGCTCGGAGATAGAATACTCCCAGGTTTCATCCCCAGTACTGCAAAATAAATAAATAAATAAATAAAAATAAACAAATAAATAGCCTGTCATTTGTTGCCCAAATGTACTAATAGAATGGCAAAGTATCTTCATCCTGTGAAGCTTTCCTTGAGTTTTGAGGACCTAGTACATAATCTTTATACAGTAGTCAATTTATTGTCATCATTATTTGATTATAGGTTCATCTTTCTTAGTAGGCTGGAATCCCTCAAAAACACAAACAGAGCTGGGTGAGGTGGTCCTAACACCAAGGAAGTTGAAGCAGGAGGATCTCTTGAGCTCAAGATTTTAAAACCAGCCTGGGCAACATAGCAAGACATCATTTCAAACAAACAAACAAACAAACAAAACACACAAAAACCCAAAAACAAACAGGAATAGGCTCTCATCTTTGTTGTTCTATTTCTTTGTTTTCAGTCCAAAATAAAATTATCTTGCCTTGCCACAGTGACTTATTAAAATATGAAAGAGTGAGCAGAGTATGGTGACGCACTTGTAATTCCAGTACTTGGAAGGCTGAGACAGGAGGATCACAGGTTTGAACCCAGCTTCGGCAATTTAGCAAGACTCTCAGTAACCTAGAGAGACCCTGTTTCTAAATTAGAAATAAAATCGGGCTAGGGTGTAGCTTGGAAGTAGAATGCCTCTGGGTTCAATCCCTAGTACCAAACAAACAAACAAAAAAAGAGTGAGAGAACTACTTTCCTGCCAACTCTACAAAACACCAAACCTACAATTAACATTACCATTTACACATTATATATATATATATATAAAATACATATATATGCATTTTTTAATAGTCTTATAGGCATAGAACTACTTACTTTGCAACTCTTTTGGACCATCCCAACTGACGTGCATAAACTGCAACTTCCTGGTTAAGATGCCTGGCAATATTTTTTATTTCTGGTTGCAAATTTTCCACCTAGCTAAAGAAAAAGTAGAATTTGTTATGAGTGCATAAAGGATTATTCATAACAATTTATAATTTTATTCCATTCCTTCACTCATTAAAAATGTGGTTCAAGCTGGGTACTATAGTGCATGATGATAGCCCAGTACTTGGGAGGCTGAAATAGGAGGATTGCAGGTTCCAGGCCAGCCTTGGCAAGCAAAAGATGTTCATTTTCTTAAGATGCCCTCAGTCAAAAATTCAAATTCCAGCTTGTACACCTAGGTGTGTGATCTTGGGCAAGTGGCACATGCTTGCAATCTCAGAACTTTGGAGGCTGAGACAGGAGGATTGCAGGATCAAGGCCAGCCTCGGCAACTTGTGAGGCCCTCTACAACTTAGTGAGACCCTGTTTCAAAATAAATAATAAAATATGCTGGGGATACAGCTGTGAGGTAGCATGCCCCTGGGTTCCATCCCTACTGCCACCAAAACAAACAAACAAAAACAAAAAAACACTGTTCCATAGCCAGGTGTGCTGGCAGAAGACAGTAATCCTACTATTTGGAAGGCTGAGACAGGAAGACCTTAGGTTTGAGGACAGATCAGCAACATAGAGAAACTCTGAGCAACCTAGCAAGATCCTGTTTCAAAATAAAAACATAAAAACGAGCCACGCATGGTGGCACACGCTTGTAATCCCAGCATTTCGGAGGCTGAGACTGGAGGATCCAGGTTCCAGGCCAGCCTCAGCTACTTAGTGAGGCATTCCACAACTTAGTGAGACCCTGTTTCAAAATAAAGAATAAAAAATATAGCTCGGAGGTAGAATGCCCCTGAGTTCAATCCCCAGTACCGAAAAAAAACAAAAACAAAAAAACACAACATAAAAACCGACTGGAGCTGGAGGGGTGGAGGGGTAGATCTCAGAGGTAGAATGCCCCTGGGTTCAGTTCCCAGTACCTTCTCCACCTGACCTCATATTGAATTTATTCCTGCCCTGTATTGATTCTTTCTGTAAACTAGCTCATTACTAAGCCGGTGTGGTAGCGCACACTTGTAATCCCAGCATTTGGGAGGCTGAGACGGGAGGATCGGGGTTCACAGCCAGCCTCAACTACCTAGTGAGGCAGTCCGCAACTTAGTGAGACTTGGTTTCAAAATAAAGAATAAAAAATAGGGCTGGGGGTGTAGCTCGGAGGTAGAATGCCCTTGAGTTCAATCCCCAGTACCGCAAAAAAGTAGCTCACTACTTTTATGAAGTTGTTGATTCCTTTCTTGTTTTTCTTACCGGTGATGTTTTTTTCTTAATGAAACCATGAAAGCCATTCTTTCTGAAATCTCGAATTTGAATAACCCTTATTGTTTTTAAGTACTTTAATTCATGTTATCCGGTTTCATCTCCTAACATTACAAACAGACAAGGAAGGAATAGCTATACTGAATCCACAGAAAAGAGAATGAAGTCCTAAAAAGTCGACTGACAGCAACTAAAAAAGTTATAGACAGACAGTAGGGCCAAGATATTAAGCTTGTAAACTGCTAGCTTAGTGGTTTCTTTCTAATAAGAAAGATCAACTGAATTACTTTGGGACAAGAGATGCTGTAGACATACTGTCAAAACTTTTAAGACAGTAATATTACATAGGTTTCTCCATACAATGTCTTCTGTTTTCTTTCCTGACCTCAATCAAGACAAGTTGAATGAACACTTGTGTGTCGAGCACAAAAGCACAAGGGACAAACGAAATATCAGGTATTCATGACACAAAACATTCCTATTTAGACACCTAATTATTATATATAACTATATATATAATATGTAACCATATACATAAAAATATAAATATATGACTTTTTTTTAGCAATAAAGTGGCCACAATGTTTAACACTAAACCCCGGCACTATCCCGGGACCCAAGCTCCAGGAGGACATCGACATTTCTCCCTCCACCACTACTGCGTCGTGCAGGGTCCGCGCTGCTCGGCTACCCTCACCTTGGCCAGGATGTAGTGCTGATAGGCGGCCAGGGGCAGCGTCACTGCGCCGCGCAGCGCCACGGTGGTGAACAAGATGCTGCCCCACCAGGGCAGTCCGGTAGCGGCGTGCGCGCCGAGCAGCACTTCCTCGGCGGCCCGCACCGGCGCCGACGCCGCCAGGGTCTCATACCAGCCCCCCGCGCCGCCCGGTTCCACCGCGGAGACAGACGCCGCCGCCCACGCCGGCAGGGCCCGGAGCGTGGCGCCGCTCCTGGAGGCGGGCAAGAGCGGCAGGCAGCGAGCCTGGGGCTGCAGGGTGGACAGCAGCCACGGACATCGACCACCCAGCCGACAAAGCATGTCTACACCGGGGCGGAGCCCACGACGCAGGACTCGAAGTCCAAAGCCCCGCGCGGTTCAGCCCGAGCAGCCAGGCGCATGCGCCAGCCGCACCTGCTGACGTACAGAGCGTGCACTCAGGTCAGCAGCCACGGTTGACCTTCCCGGTTAAACCTGTGACGTCATGCGTCGCGCAGGAGATGAAGCAAGAGATGCGGAAGTCCCGCCTTTCCCACGCGGCACTCCGGGAAACTCCTGCGGCTGGGGCGGGTCTCCTCGGAGTCGAGACGGGAACTGCAGAGACAGGGGCGGGGCGTTCTCTAGACAGGATTTACTTCGTAGTCAGCTTTGGTTTGTGCCTTTCCGTTTTTTTTTTTTTTTTTCAGCAAAGCCGATCGTGTCATTGTAGCGAGATTAGGCATTGTCTACGGTTTTTGTGACCGTACCGCTTTCGTGCACCCGATTGCTTATGGAGAGATTATTATGGAGTACAGTGCCCCGAAGTCAACGCGTTGCTGAAATGCTGGCTTCGACAGCGACACGTGTTTCTTTCTTGCCTCAAGTGTAAAGCAGCATGCTTTAAGCCATGGGCATACTTTGGTTTGTGGTATGATTTAATTGCCCATTTGTTCCGATTAGCGTTGTCAAACCCACCTGCAAACTGAGTTTCCTCCTGTTTTATATTCCATTAAAAATAGTAATAAAAATCTTAAGGGCAAAGTACCATCTCCGGATTTAAAGAGAAATCACTGGCAGCAAAAATCAGAAAGTCGTATGAAGTAAAAATACATTGAGTGGAATAATGAATCTCTATAGTGATTAAAAACAGTGAATTGGCCCGGTGCTGTAGCTAATGCCTGTAGCCCCAGCAGGCTAAGGCAGGAAGGTCCTAAATCCGAGGCAACTCTGGACAATTTTGTGAACCCCTGCCTCAAAATAAAAATAAAAATTTAAAAGGACTAGTTCAGTGGTAGAATTGCCTTGCATGTGTGAGACCCTGGGTTCAATCTCCGGCACAGCAACAAAACAAAACAAACCCCCAAAACAAAACCAGCGAGTGAACTGGTTTCCCTGATGTAATAATTTTGAAATAATTCTGAAATTTCTATTTAAAAGAGAGTTTTGGTAACCTTATATATTCCAGAATGCCAGATCTGTAGGAATGTTTTTGTTGTTGGGGATTTTTGGAACCCAGGGCCTTGTGCTAAACAGTTTTTCTCTTTTACTGCTGTGTCACACTTTTTTTTTTTTTTTTTGCGGTACTGGGGATTGAACTCAGGGGCATTACCTCCAAGCTATACCCCCATCCCTAGTTTTTATTCTTTATTTTGAAACAGGGTCTCACCAAGTTGCGGAGTGCACTAGGTAGCTGAGGCTGGCCGCGAACCCGGATCTTGCGGTCTCAGCCTCCCAAACGCTGGGATTACAAGCGTGCGCCACCACGCCCGGCTTGTTTTCTCAATTTTAAGTTCCTTCAGAAACAATGTAGGAGGGGTCTTCCATAGTTCCATTTATGATTTTTCTACTTTACGATAGTGTGAAAACTATATGCATTTTGTAGAAATGGTACTCCGAATTTTTCCTGGGTAGTGATAAGCCATTACAAACTCTCCCTGCAGCTCCTAGATAGCCACAGAACTTAAAAGACAACCCATACTAGGTGGGGGGTTGGGGTTGTAGCTCAGTGGTAGTCATGTGTGAGGCCCTGGGTTCATTCCTCAGCATAAAAACAAACTCCCTTAAAATGATGTTTCTACAGTTGCACTGTTGCTAAACTATGATGTAGCAAGTGAACTTTTGATTTATAATTTTAATTTACAATGAGTTTTTCAGGTTAATTCCATCATAAATTAAGAAGCCTTTGTATTTAATTTTCTTCTGCAGTTTCTGAAATCCTTATCAAGGTGCAGAACCCAGGAATGAAGTTTGCTGTGGACTGAATGTGTTCTCCCAAAATGTGTATATTGAAACCCTGAAGTCCAGAGTGTTAGTATTCAGGTGTGGGCCATCTGGAAGGTAGTGAGGTTGGAAGGGTGGGCCACTCAAACATTGGATTAGTGTCCTTATAAGAGACAAGACAGTGAACTCTCTCTACCCCATGTGAAGGAAAAAAGCTGGCCATCTGCAAACCAAAAAGCCCCCTTTAGGAATTGAATAGGCCAGCTTATTGATATTGGACATCTTAGCTTCCAGAATCATGGGAAAGTAAACTTTTTTTTTTGTTTGTTTTTGATACTGGTGATTGAATTCACGGGCATTCTACATTCAAGCTGCACTCACCCCAGCCTTTATTGATTATATTTAAAGAAACAGGGTTTCACTAAGTTGTTGAGGCTGGCAATAAGCCTGTGATCCTCCTGTCTCAGCCTCCCAATAAACTTCTGTTGTTTAAGCCACCCAGTCAACAGTATTTTTATGATAGCAGACTGAATTAAATACTCAAAACCTGAATGTTATGTATAATCAGTTAGATTTCTTATTTCCCAAATACATCTTCTGAAATGTTTGTAATAAAAAATCTTTAAAAAAATAATTTAGGTTTATTTCTCTTCCTATTTCTTTAGGGCATTACTTTTCATAACTAAAGTTATGTAATGTAGGCTTAGCATTTTTCCCTCTCTATGGAAAAACATACCCTCACCTCATCTTTCTTATCTTTGGTTTTTAAGATCTGAACCTGTGAAATTGGCTTTTACTTTTTTTTTTTTTTTTTTGCGGTACTGGGGATTGAACTCAGGGGCATTCTACCTCCGAGCTATACCCCTGCCCTATTTTTTATTCTTTATTTTGAAACCGGGTCTCACTAAGTTGCAGAGTGCCTCACTAGGTAGCTGAGGCTGACCTCGAACCCGGATCCTCTGGTCTCAGCCTCCTGAATGCTGGATTACAAGCGTGCACCACCATGCCCGGCTTGGCTTTTACTTTTTAAGTGTTAATTTATTTCAAAGTAGAAATCTAACATGAAACCACTTATAACACAGCTATTTGTCCCATACTCTGTCACATTATAAAGGAATTCTGTCAGTTACAGTAGGATATTTTTTCTATATTCATTATTCAAAATTTATGTGATGGTATTTTGCAATACAAGAAGTCATATTAAGGCACTAATGATGCCCTCATCCTAAATTCCAGCCGCCTGAGATGTGTTCAAGCAACTACTTATTAGTGAGAGCGTATTTCCAAAGAGATTCAGTAGGATCCAGAATTTACAAAGTATAGCCTAAGTAACCCAAACATTCAACTGTAAGGCATCCAGATAGATTCATATATCTAGAGTAGAAATACACTGAGAATGAAATACTGAATCTCTAGAGTAATTGAAAATTGTGAATTGGTTTTCTTTCGTATTTTATTTTTCTTTTGATACTTTAGAATAATCTTGATTCTAAAGTTTATTTAATAGAAAGTTTGGTACACTTTAAATGTTCTGTGATGCCAGAGTGTAGGGATGAGAGAATGGTGTGTGTTGTGTTTTGGTGCTGGAATCAAACCCATGACCTCTTATAAGCTAGGAAAGTGTTCTACTGCTGAGCTTCACCCCTTTTCCATGAGAGTTTTTTTGTAGAACATCAAAGTGAAAATAGATTTAATCAGAGGACCTGAAAGTTTTGTGATCTTGATTTTCCAATTTAGCCTAACAGTTTGGACTGTTTTAAAAATAAAGTGAATATAGTGTACACAATAATTTTTCTGCAATGTATAAAGCCAATTTGAGTCAAATGACAGATGAAACACTTTTTGTGAATAAGCAGGATTATTTAACAGGTTATTTACCTGTTTTGTTTCCTCAGAGAACAAAATGACAATTTATAAAAACTTAATTTTCACTTGTAAAATAAAACTAATTTTACTTTATAGTAATGGGAAACAAAAGGAAATATTTCTTCCATATAAATACTAAAATCAATTTTTGTGAACTGTTATGTTTAAATATATGTTGAAAAGATATGAAATGGGAGCTGGGCATGGTGGCGCACGCTTATAATCCCAGCATTTGGGAGGCTGAGACCAGAGGATCCGGGTTCGCGGCCAGCTTCAGCTACTTCAGCGACCTAGTGAGGCAGTCCGCAACTTAGTGAGACTCGGTTTCAAAATAAAGAATAAAAAAAAATAGGGCTGGGGGTATAGCTCGAAGATAGAATGCCCCTGAGTTCAATCCCCAGTACCGCAAAAAAAAAAAAAAGATATGAAATGGAGATTTTGTTGGAAATCTAAAATGGAATGGTTGATATAAACAGATTGCACAATAACTGGGATACTATTTTGGAATTTAAGGTGTGAACTAATCAAATGGTTATTTCTGAGAGGTAAATCACTTCTAAAAAGAATGAGAGAAAAACACATCATGTGTTCGCTTATATACATACCACATACTTAAAAAAAAAGACTGGCACGGTCTCAAAAAATTATGTACTTATTGCTCAAATAAAAATGAATGCAATTAAGCCGGGCATGGTGGCGCATGATTGTAATCCCAGCATTTGGGAGGCTGAGAGCAGAGAATCCGGGTTCACGGCCAGCCTTAGCTACCTCGTGAGCACTCCTAAACTTAGTGAGACCCTGTTTCAAAATAAAGAATAAAAAATAGGGCTGGGGGTGTAGCTCAGAGGTAGAATGCCCCTAAGTTCAATCCCCAGTACCAAAAAAAAAAAAAAAAAGAATGCAATTACATCTGAAATATAAAAAAATGTATCTGAAAAATGTTCCTAGATTTCTAAAACCATGTTACTGTACTTCACAAGCCTGACCCAAAATGTAAATATGGAACATTCTAATCTATGCTTCCTTGCCCAGCAGTTTTTAAAGTAAAGAAAATAAGGGGAGCTGGGTGTAGTGGCGCATGCTTGTAATCCCAGTACTTGGGAGGTTGAGACTGGAAGATCCGGGTTCTCAGCCAGCCTCAGCTACTTAGTGAGGTCCTCCACAACTTAGTGAGACCCTGTTGCAAAATAAAGAAGAAAAAATAGGGCTGGAGGTGTAGCTCAGAGGTAGAATGCCCCTGAATTCAATCTCCAGCAAAACAAAACAAAAAAGGGTTTTCTTCCTGCATTTTTAGTAAGACACCCAGAGGTAGAATGCCCCTGAATTCAATCTCCAGTACTGAAAAACAAAACAAAACAAAACAAAAAAGGGTTTTCTTCCTGCATTTTTAGTAAGACACCCCATATTAAGAAACTGTTTAATGAAACAACATAGCTCATGTGTTGCAATAAATATTAAGTAGTATTTGCTCTCCAGGAGGATTATATTTAGAAAATAACCCTAGTTAACATAGACTTAGGAAAAAAAAAAAAAAAGAACAGTGCAAAAGTCATATATACTCTGTTAAATAGCATTACATGCCTTTCTTATTAAAGTGCTGTATTTTTATTTTATAACTATATTTGTTTGTAGGAGACCTTTATGCTTTTCCTTTAAATCTGGGCATATTCATCAGGCAAGTGGAAAAACAATATTATTTTAAGATCACCTCCTAAATTAAAAGATATGAGCATGTTGTTTACAAGATTCTAGGGGTGTTTGAGAAACCATCTTTTTATTCTTCAGTCAGACTCACAAGTAAAAAAAAATCATTTCATTGAACAGTCAAGGAACCATATTGTTAAAGTGGGTAATTTATGTGAATTTTAGTTAATGTTTTACCAGTGTGGAATGTGTGTTTCATTTAAAAAAGACAAGTTGATATATACATTACTTCACTTTTATGCTTTCTTCCTTTTTCATTTCAACCATATAATTTATTTTTCATAGGAGACAGGGTAGGACACATATTCTTCTTGGATACATTTCTGTTTATTGTTTCAAGTGGATGGAATATATAAATCCCAATGAGTAGTTTAGTGTGGTCCTGTATTGAATAGAAACAGGTTAAATGGAGACTTATATTGTAATCTCTGTATTCATGTATCTATCATAAATTGTCTTACTGACAAATGCAAACTTTCTTTTATTACTTGGCCCAAGTTAGCTGTTGATCCTTTTCATTGATAATATACAAGTGTAATTGAAAAAAGAAAATACTTTCCACTTAATTAATGAAAATTGAAAATTTTATGTTCACTCTTGATACCTGGAAAGCCAATGTTAAGAATCAATACTATCAAATATAAAATAGTACAGTGAATTTCTTAATAATAAACAGTATATCAAGGGCTTGTATATGCTGACTGGGAACAGTGGTGGCTTTTTAAACTCTCAAAAAATCTAAACATTTTATGGTTAGAAGAAACCACTGGTGGTGATGAAGAGGCTCCATCTCATTGCAGCAGCCATAATAGTGAAAATCTTTACAGAATTGTTTCTTTTAGCAGAGAATTTTACTGGTATTAGTGGTAAAGGCAATGAGAGAAAAAAGTGAAGAGAGAAGTGTGTATTAGTTCTGAAAGTGTGAAAAAGTAGTAAGACACAGAAAAGTCAGAAATGTCTTCTGTATATGCCTTGCTACAAACAAACCTGAAAGAAAGCAAGATGGGTGGTGTTTTAAAAGCCAATGTAGGGAAATATTCACTGATAATGCCCATTATTTTACTTTATACTTAAATTACACAAGTAGAAAAGTTATGCTTATTAATAGTTTAATGTATGAAGGAAACATCCAGATTTCTGAATATGAAGGTACATATCTCACATTAATTTAAGTCTACGTAAAGTAGAGCCTCTATACTGACATATTGAAATTTACTTTCTGCTTAGCCTTTTTTTGTTATGTAAACAATTGTACATTTATTTGCCATTCTAAAACTTCAGGATCAAGTTTACATAATTTCGCTAAATTTCCGTGTTTGCTCAGAAGCAGTTTACAGTACTAAAACCAACCAGCCAAAGAACAGCTTCAACAGAAAGTTATGTCCAAAGGGGAAGAGGGAAAGAAAAAAGAAAAAATGATAAGAAAAAATGCTAACTAAGGTAAAACGGATGATGATAGGGAATGGGGCAGTCACAAATGTTCACAGAAAATAGGTCAGTTAGTAAGTTCTTCTGCAAAAAGCCTACACACTTCAGTCAAGCACATCAGTAGAATGATTTGGGAGCATAAATTTTTTCGGCCACTTGTGATTTCCTCTGAATGAAAAGGAATCTGCAGGCTAACAAGCTGATCCTCATCAGCCAAGCTGGTTCATATGCACACTATTCATGTGAGGTGTCCAAGGTCCAGTCCACACCTGCCGGCAGAAAGCATTTATTTAATCAAACACATACTTAACGTATATTTGATTAAATCCAAATCTTACAAACAAATGAATTACTCTTAAGTATCTACGAATTAAAACAGCTAAATCTCATTCAATCTGCAACACATTAGGAAATAATGGAGAAAAACAACATAAGACAACTTTTTTTCCCTCCTTGCAGTGCTGGGGATTGGACCCAGGGCCTTGCACATGCAAGGCAAGTGTTCTATTGCTAAGCTATATCTACTGCTTCAAAATGGTTTTAATCTGTTGTTTCCCTACCTTTCTTCTTATCCCTCAAATAAGATCTGACTTATCAACATTTTTCCCAACTGATTATTTGATTTATGGTTGTTGAAGGACAATGAGTCAAAGATATCAAACATACACCAAAAAAAGCAGATATACAATTATTTCTATAAATAGGTCCTTTTAACATTTATGGTACTCTTAATAACTAATCTTTAGATACTCATTTTCATATCACTAGGAAATTATGTCTGTATAAAATTATTTTAGATAATAATCACTTTGCAATTAAAATTTTTTTATCTATCTGATACCTAATGTATATGCAATGTCTTTCCATAATTTTAGGCCCATAACAATACTTTTGGTACCATTTTCCACACCCTTTTACTATATTTCAGTTCCATTGATTTTGCCCAACGGATCATATTCACTATACTCTTTTGCTACCATTATTTATCTGTATCCCATTTGTCTTTGATTTTTTTTTGTCTTTGTATTTTATAAACATTAAATAAATATTTGTTTACTGAATAACCAGTCTTACCGTTTGAGGACCACTGTTTTCTGTGGAACTTGAAACCATCTTTATTAGTGAATTCCAAGAGGGATCTGCAGCATGAGGGCCATTAAATATGGGTCCTCCAGTACCATCAGGGATAGGTGCTACTGGAGGAATCATTGCATTCCCATACACAGAAAAAGGCATACCCTAATAAAAGTGGGACAAGAAAACAAAAAAGATTAACATCTATACGGTTTACTTCTCCCAGTAGACTCAGCAACTTTAAAACTGACAGTTAAAACTTTTCCTCATTTTAGGAGTGGGTAATTATATAAGAAATCTAAAAATTTTTTCATTTTATAATTTTATATAAGGTTATGTATGTCTACTTTTACTTTATCCAAAATATTTTGTCAAAAATAATTCCTCTAAATAATTCAGATAAAATCAAGTTTTACTTTGACCTGTATTTGTAGCCCAAGTCAATATCATTTCACAAATGCTCATCTATTGGGAGAGAAGATTAATAAATAAATAATTTATTAATGAAATTAATAAGTAATTTTAAGATAATGAAAATTTTTATTTAAGCCAGATGCGATGGTACAAGCCTGTAATCCCAGTACTTGGGAGGCTGATATAGGAGGATTGCAGGTTTGAGGCCACCCTCAGCAACCTAGGAAGATCTTGTAGGAAGGCAGGGAGGGAGGGAAAGAGAAGGGGAAGGAGAAGGGGAGAAGGAAGGAAAGGAAATGATTATTTAAATAACCATTACCCCAACTTTAGGAAAGTCCATGTATCCCGCAGGAACATGCTGATGGAATGTACCAGAAGGAGTTACAATTCCTGTACTATCTCGCTCCATTGCTTGATGTTGTGAAAACACTCCTGGATCAGACATTGGCCTGTGAATCATAGGATTTCCCATCCCAGGGTTACACCAGTCTACTTTGTCTAAGGGAAAAGAAAGCCAGAAACAAATATTTAAAATCAAAGGACAGCAAAATGAAGTATGCTATATTTTTCTATTAAAAATTTTAGAGCCGGGCATGGTGGCGCACACTTGTAATCCCAGCATTCGGGAGGCTGAGACCAGAGGATCCGGGTTCACACCCAGCCTCAGCTACCTAGTGAGGCACTCCGCAACTTAGTGAGACTCGGTTTCAAAATAAAGAATAAAAAATAGGGCTGGGAGTGTAGCTCGGAGGTAGAATGCCCCTGAGTTCAATCCCCAGTACCGCAAAAAAAAAAAAAAAAAAAAAAAAATTTTACACATTAAACTGTGAATTCTTTCAGAGTAGCCTACTTTTATATGTATATTTAGAGCAATTTCATGTTGGTAGTGATGTGACAGTCTAATAATATAATAGAAACACCAAGTGTTATAAAATAAAACAAAAAAAGCTAAGATAAAACCTAATGCCCTGAAATATTAACATCTCAATATAATGAAATGAAGAAAAAAAAAATAACATGCTTGCATTAATCTGTTTTCAGCAAGCAATGTTAAATAAATGTAATGGAAGAAATCACTTGGGGATAGGACTAAAAAAAATTCAATAGTCAAAAAAAATAGAAATAAAGATCTTTTAAAATGTCTATGATAGGCCGGGCGTGGTGGCGCATGCTTGTAATTCTGGTACGTAGCAGGCTGAGACAGGAGGATTGCAGGTTCAAAGCTAGCTCAGCAATTTAGTGAGACCTTCCCCAACTTAGTGAGACTTGGTTTCCAAATAAGAAAATCGGGCTAGGGGTAGAATGCCCCTAGCTTCGATCCTCAATGCACGCCACACACACACACACACACACACACACACACTCACACACACACACTCACGCCTATGAGAGCTAAATATTGTTTACATTATAGTTAAATGCATAAGCTTAATTTCTAGTCAGAAGGATAGCATACCTTGATTGCCTCCAATCCCTTCAAAGGACCAGATGCCACTATGACCTACTGATGTGGACAAATTACTCCCAATAACAGACGGAGCTGAAGTTCCAGTTTGCCTGATCCGTGCAGAACGTTCAGTCCCAATAGGAACTGGAACTTTCCTGTCCTGAGAGACGTTGCTGGGCTTTTCTGACCCTAAGGGTACTGATGATGGGGCAGGAGATGGTGCACGAACTCCAGAGGATACTGACTGTGCAGGAGAATCTAGAGAAAAGATATTTTGAAATAGAACACAGGTCAGCTATACAATACACAATTTTGTAAAAGCAAATCTTAAATTCTGAAGACATCTAAAATATGTATTCTTGAGGGACAAATAAATGTAAGAATAATATTTAAGTAGTAAGCTTATGCATATTAAATCCTGGTTAAAGTTCCATGACTTCATAGAGGAATGTGAAGAAGTCAATGCTACAAAATGGTTAACTACTTATCTTATGTAATAGTTGTTTTTGTGTGTGTGTGTGTGTGTGTGGTACTGGGGATGGAACTCAGGGGCATTCTACCTCTGAGCTACACCCCCAGTCCTATTTTTTATTCTTTATTTTAAAACAGAGTCTAAGTTGTGGAGGGCCTCACTAAGTAGCTGAGGCTGGTCTCGAACCTGGATCCTCTTTTCTTAGCCTCCCAAGTACTTGGGCCTGTGCTACCATGCCTGGCTGTAATAAAGTTTTTTGGTTTTGTTTTTTTCAGTACTGAGGATTGAACCCAGGGGCATTCTACCTCCGAGTTATACTCCCAGCCCTATTTTTTATTCTTTATTTTGAAATAGGGTCTCACTAAGTTGCGGAGTGCCTCACTAGGTAGCTGAGGCTGGCCGCGAACCCGGATCCTCCGGTCTCAGCCTCCCGAATGCTGGGATTACAAGCGTGCGCCACCACGCCTGGCTGTAATAAAGTTTTAAACTAATATTAACATAATGGAATCCTTGATACTAAGTCAAATACAACACCACAGCAATGAGAACACAGTATTTAAGTAAAATACAAACCACTACAGCAACAAAATGGAGGCAGGAAAAATCAATGTCTGTAGTGGTAATTCTCAAACTATTCTTTCCCTTCCCTTTTTCTCTTTCTTCTTCTTCTGAGTGTGTGTGTGTGTGCGTGCTAGCACGCACATGTGCATGTGCTGGTGGGGACTGAACCCAGAGGTGTTTTACATCTGAGCTACAACTCCAGCCCTATTTTATTTTGCACAGGGTCTCGTTAAATTGATGCGAGCCTCACTGAGTTGCTGTGGCTGGCTTTGAACCTGTGATCATCTTGTCTCAGCCTCCCAAGTACTGGGATTACAGGTATGTGCCACCACACCCAAGCTCTCAAACTATTCTTTAGGAACACTCCCGCCCCCCCTATTTTGGTATCTTATGATAAAAAGAAAGGGATTCAGGTATCTAAAAAATTTGGGACTATAAATTTCTTTAATCAAAACTTTACATAACCTTATATATGCTGATAAAATATTATTAGGAAGCTATGCTTCACTGTCCTAGTTTTGTATATATCTTATGGGTATTCCACAAAACATTTTGGTCATTTTTAGTTGGGCATGGGGGTGCATGTGCATAATCTCAATACTTAGGAGGCGGAGACAGGAGGATGGCAGGTTTGAGGTCAGCCTCAGCAACTTTTTGTAATCCCAGTACTTGGTAGGCTAAGACAGGAGGATCTCAGGTTTGATTCTAGCCTCAGCTACTTAATGAGGCCCTCTGCAACTTAAGACCCTGGTTCAAAATAAAGAATAAAAAAATAGGGCTGGGGGTGTAGCTCTGAGGTAGAATGCCTCTGGGTTCAATCCCGAGTACTGAAAACAACAACAAATAGGGCAAGGGTATATATAGCTCAGAGTCAGAATCCCTGAGGTTGCTCCCAGCAACACACACATACACACACATACACACAAGAATATTCTCTTTACATATTAGTGAGAAAAACAACCAAAATTATTTCAAGTGAATTTTCTTTGTGTGTGTGTGTGTGGGGGGGGGTACTGGGGATTGATTCAGGGGCATTATACCTCCGAGCTATACCCCTAGCCCTTTTTAAAATTTTTTTCTTGTTTTGAATCAGGGTCTCACTAGGTCGCTGAGGCTGGCCTCAAACCTGTGATCTTCCTGTCTCAGTCTCCCAAGTACTGGGATTACAAGTGTACTCCCACCACACCTGCCTGGCTTATGTGAAAATCTTAAATATTAAGCACATTATTAAAGAACATGTAAGTGGTAGAGGAGCTTCAAGCTTAAAAATCAAAACTGTTACATTTAGAACCACAATTTATTCATAAAAACCTGATTGTATTACCCAGAAATGATCACTTAATATTTAATTTTAAAGTAATCATTTATTTAGCATTTAAGTTTGCTGCACATGTGGTGCATATGCATATTTGTATAGAAAGATGAGGAACAGAATTTGCAATTTTAGTTGCACAAACAAAAAATGTAGTGCTACAATTTCCCAAGGTACCTTGTAGGGAATTTGGGAGTCAAAGAAAATTTCAGGTATGCTACTATGCCTAACAAGTTTTTTGTTTTATTTTGTGGTGGTGCTGGGGATCCAACCCAGGGCTTCATGCATGTTAGCCACACACTCTACCACTGAGCAACACCTAACACAAAGAGTAAGTTTTTAAGAAGATGTTTCACATGTAGTTTAGTTTACGAAGTTGCTGGGCATGGTGGTGAATGGCTGAGACAGGATCACAGGTTCAAGGCTAGTCTCAGCAACTTAGTGAGAACCTGTTTCAAAATAAAACGAGAGCTGGGGCATAGCTTGGAGGTCCCTTCTGGGCTTAATCCCCAACACCACACACACACACACACACACACACACACACACACACACACACAGAATTGCACAGCTGGGCGTGATAGCACAGGATCTGTAATGCTAGTACGTGGGAGGATCATATTCAAAGCCAGTCAGCCTCAGCAACTTAGTGAGGCTATCACCAACCTAGCAAGACTTTATTTCCAAATAAAAGAGTCAGGGTGTAGCTCACAGGTAGAATGCCCCTGGTTCAATCCCTAGCACCATTAAAAAAAAAAAAGAAAGAAAGAAAGAAAAAGAAAAAGGAATTCCACAGAGTTGATAAGTGCCATGGAAAGCAATTCTATCTTTCTATCTTACTAGAGCTTGTGAGGATCTAATTTAGTGACTTTTTTGGGTGGGGTGGGGTGGGGCTGAGGTACTGGGGGACAGTGCACATGCTTAGGCCAAGTACTCTACTACTGAGCTATATCCCAGCCTTTTTGTTTTGAGAGTTTTTGTTTGTTTGTTTGTTTTGCGGTACTGGGGATTGAACTCAGAGGCATTCTACCTCTGAGCTATACCCCCAGCCCTATTTTTTATTCTTTATTTTGAAACCGAGTCTCACTAAGTTGCGGAGTGCCTCACTAGGTAGCTGAGGCTGGCCGCGAACCCGGATCCTCAGGTCTCAGCCTCCCAAATGCTGGGATTACAAGCGTGCGCCACCAAGCCCGGCTTGAGAAAGAGTTTTGCTAAGTTACCCAGGATGGTCTTGAACTTGTGAGCTTTCTGCCTTAGCCTCTCAAATAGGATTGTAAGTGTGTGTCACCATGCCCGGCTATGGTGAGTGTTAACTAAAACCACTTATTATATGGATATTGGTATTATTGGTGACCAAGAAATATATAGGTGAAAAATGAAAACATCTTCTATAGTTTTGGATCCATCAACATTACTTGATAGCATTTACTTTTAACAAATCATAAGAAAAGAGAAAACAGGACTGTTTTTTAAATCAGTTACAGATATTTTTTAAATTTATGAATTTTTCATCTTACAAGTATACTAGTAACATGTAGGTGGTACCAGCATAAGTTTTATTTCTTCTCAAATCCCCCCATTAAAAAAAAACAACAACCCCCCCCCCCCAAAAAAAAACGAAACTAAAACCAAAATGCTACTAAGTTAGCAAAACTAAAAATCCATGGACAACATCAATAACAAAATGACCACATGAATGCAAAGATGTAAATAAATGGGGACAAATCATGAATATGACTCATGTCATATCAGTATCTGTGTGGAAGTAATCAACAGAGTCCTACAGATAGGAGGAGAATAAGAGAACGGAAGAAACAAGAAACTCAGAACAGTCTAAAGTACTCGATGCAAAGGAGGGCTTGCAAATCTGATAAAAGGAGGTGAAGTTGGAAAGGTGTTGTTTATGCAAAGATACACAATATGTCTGAAGCTGGTGCACTATGCGCTCTGTATTTAAGCCTCCTTTCAGTACATAGCTCCACAATGATAAACTTCTGGGAACAGATTCCAAATTGAGTAGCAAAGGGACAACAGAAGCAAGCAAGAAGAAAATGCAATAAAAAATAGGAGATCCTGCCAGGCATGGTGGCGTACACCTATAATTCTAATACTTGGGTGGCTGAGACAGGAGGATTGTAGGTTTGACACCAGCCTCAGCAACTTAGCAAGGCCCTGTTTCAAACGAAAAATAAAAAAGGGTAGGAGTGTAGCTTAGAGGTAAAATACCCCTTGGTTCAATCCCCAATACAACAACATTAAAAAAAAAAAAAAAAAAAGGTGGCAAGTTTTTTTTTTTTTTTTGCGGTACTGGGGATTGAACTCAGGGGCATTCTACCTCCGAGCTATACCCCCAGCCCTATTTTTTATTCTTTATTTTCAAACCGGGTCTCACTAAGTTGCGGAGTGCCTCACTAGGTAGCTGAGGCTGGCCGCGAACCTGGATCTTCTGGTCTCAGCCTCCCAAATGCTGGGATTACAAGCCTGCACCACCACGCCCAGCTCGGCAGTTTCGTTGAGACAGCACTCACTCCACTCACTCACTAGAGAGCAACGATTCATGGAAGTGGAAGATTATAGGAAAATGCTGCAGTTCAATAGCGGATAGACACTTGGAGAAAATCAGAGACTCTACATAGTGGAACAGAAAGGGAGACAGAGGCCCTAGCACCAACAGTACAAAAGCACTGCAGAGGGCAGGGGCAGAGACGAAAGGAGAGAAACAGTAAGCACAACTATCACAAGACTATCTGACACTGAGTTCAGGGTCTGCACAGCAATTTGGCACTGGAAAGTTCTTTGTCATTCCTACAGCATAACTGGTGGTATAACGGGAAGCCATTTTGCGATGTCTAGTATGAGTTAACTGCTCTGGGAATCAAAGGCCCCTGCATTTTCTTGTCTCCAGGGAACCAGAAGCAAACATTACAACACTAACTTAGCAGGTATTTGCCTTGAGACCAAGTTTGGCCCCCAGAGGGAGAGCCTCTGAAACAAAACTGCTAAGAATTCCATGCAGCAGGAAACACATCTCTGATGTGTAAGGGAATGGTACATGCTTTGCTCTGTAAACAAGCTGAAGGAGTTTGGGAGAACTAGCAGTCACATGGGAGTTAAGTCTCAGTACATTAAACATGTGGACAGTGAATTATGTGGAACATGTGGCTACCCCCTACCACAGTATGATACTTACAACCTCAAAGCCTCTCTCATCCTGCCATCCCAATGGGCATCACAAAAGGGGTGGGAGTCCCCTGTGTCATGCAGTGCCTAGCTTTATTCCCTACCCTTGGAGTGCAAAGAGCAAGTGAAGCTCCCCAAGGAAGCTCTGCTTTCTGCCCTTATGCATACTGGAGAGCAGGACAGCTGACCACATCTACTGGTCACCTGGCTAGCAACACAAAGAAAAGGAGGGACTAAACCCTAGTCTTTCTCTCTCCAAGGGGTGAATGGCCTAAGATAAGAAAAGAAGCTCTGATGAGCATAGGTTGTAAACATCCATTCCTGTAGGCACAAGTGACAACTTTGGCAAAGAAGAAACTTATTTTTATTTTTGTAGTTGTGGAGATTGGACTCAGGGCCTCACATATGCTAGGCAAGCACTCTAACACTGAATTACATCTACAGCCCTTTTTATGTTGAGACATGTTCTTACTAAAGTTGGCCTAGAACCTGAGATCCTCCTGTCTCAGCCTCCAGAGTAACATATCTGTGCCACTGTGTCTAGCTACTTATTTCCGTTTCCATTTCTACTACCATTTTTAAAAACTAACTTATTTTATTATTTACCTTTTTAGTTTATTCTTGCTCCCTTCATTTCTGTTTTGCTGATGTTTTAGTTGTTGTTCTATTTGGTTTTAAACTTTACTTTTCATGTGGACTGCTTTTATTTGTTTATTTTCCTGTTTTCTACACAGTGCTGGGGATTGAGCCTGACACTTAAAGTACATGGGGAGGATGCTTTGCCACTGAACATCATTTCCAGAAAAGCTAAGAACAATCAGTTTTTATTCCACCCATGACCTAGCCCTGCTTGAACCTTAGCACATACTTCAGCTTAAAAAATGGGGGAAAGTAAAGCCCCTACTCAGTAATCCAACCCCAAGAAGTAAGGCCTGCTCCTGGTCATTCACCCCCCATGACAATAGCAAAGAGGAAAAACAAAAGATTGTGAACACCATGCCACAAAGAACCTCAGCATGTCATTACCATAATATATCAGACCACACAGCATTGACAAGACTGGAGGAATAACTGTAGATGATGTACACCATATATTCAGTTGTCTGCATAACATGTGCCTAAGCTACAGAGGGACTCAACTCTCAAGATACCTACAAGCCAGGCGTGGTGGCGCACGCTTGTAATCCCAGCATTTGGGAGGCTGAGACTGGAGGATCCGCGTTCACCGCCAGCCTCAGCTACCTAGTGAGGCATTGTGCAACTTAGTAAGACCTTGTTTCAAAAAAATAAAGAATAAAAAATAGGGCTAGAGGTGTAGCTCGGAGGTAGAATGCCCCTGAGTTCAATCCCCAGTACCTGGGGGGGGGCGGGGCAGAAAGACACCTATAGAGAAAAGAGATCCCTCAAGCTCTGACACAGTATGTTGTGTCAAAACCTGCTAATCAAGCAAAAGCAACAAGAAAGTGTAGTTCACTGTTACACAATAAACTGATATCCCAGGAAATATTGTCAAGAGAAGACTGCTTATTAAGATGATCTTCAGCCGGGTGTGGTGGCGCATGCTTGTAATCCCAGCATTTGGGAGGCTGAGACCAGAGGATCTGGGTTTGAGGCCAGCCTCAGGCATTCTGCAACTTAGTGAGACCCTGTTTCAAAAAAAATAATGAAAAATAGGGCTGGTGGTCTCGGAGGTAGAATGCCCCTGAGTTCAATCCCTAGTATCACAAAAATAAAAAAAAAATAAAGATGATCTTCATACAAAGTGGTAGTGAGGCAGGACCCCCGGCTTTGCCCTTCAAACTATGTTTAGCTAAAAGCAAAATAAAAGAATAAAGCTTCTTCACAGTCCCTCCTCCAATATTAACAAGCAGGCAGTTTGGAAGATAAGACAGCACAGTCTCTCTCAAATATAAACAAAGCAGTGATGAAAAGAAAAACAACATAATGATTAATTCCTTGGTCTGCTTCTGTCATTTTACTTACGCAAGTTTCACACTTAACCCTCCTTCCCAACATTATGTGACCAAATGTACGAAAAAGGCCTGTATGTTCAGTGATCAGGGCTCAGACCCGAAGCTTTGCTTGCTGAGCCTTCACTAGTGCATAAAGAAAACTGCAACCCTGGTCTATGTATCCTGACTTTGGGGACCTAGTTTTCCTGCAACAGAAGAGATACCCATCCCAATAAATGCTTGAAGTTCAAATAAAAATGCAAGAAATATGAATGTTTAAGACAATAAGACACTTCCTAAACTCTCTACTAATTAATTTCAAGGACATCAAAGTAGATGAAATCTCAGGCTAAGAATTCAAAAGAATGATTTTTTAAAAATATCAATAAATTCTAAGAGGCTATAAACAACTGAATGAATTAAGGAAGACAATGGAGGATATGAAGAGCAATTCAATACAAAGAAATCTGAAGAACCAAACATAAATTTGTAAAATGAAAAGTTCTACAGGACAGATAAAAACCTCAGCTGTATAACTCACCAAGAGACTGAGTCAAATGGAAAAAAAAAAATAAATGCCAGGGCTTAAAGACAAAGTGGATGAAATTACCTCACTCAGATAGTAATAAGAAAAAGAATGAATGATCAGAACACACATGATGTCTGGGACATCATTAAAAGACTAAATACACATATATATGTATGTACTTATATGTGTGTGTGTGTGTGTATATATATGTATAATAGGATTAGAAAAGCTATAGGTTGGAACCCTAATACATTGTTGGTGGGATTGCAAATTAGTACAACCACGTTGGAAAACAGTATGGAGGATCCTCAGATAAATGGGAATGAACCTACCATATGATCCAGCAATACCACTTCTGGGTGTCTACCCAAAAGAATGGAAATCAACTATCAGACAGATGCATGTGTATTTATGTTTATAGCTACACAATTCACAACTGCTAAACTATGGAACCAGCTAAGATGTCCATCAACAGATATAAGGGATTACAAAATTATGGGATATATACACAATGGAATTTTACTCAGCTATAAAGAAGAACAAAATCATGTAATCTGCCGGGAAATGGACGGAACTGGAAAACATTATGTTAAGTGAGATTAGTCAGTCACAAAAAGTAAAAAATATGTGGAAGCTAGGGAGAAAATGGGGCACAAAAGGGACTCTAGATGAAGAAGGAGAAACCTTAGGTGGTGGTGGTGGTGGTGGTGGTGGCGGCGGCGGGGGGGCGGGGGTGACAGCCTAATGCACATGATGTACTTTCACAAACATCAAAGTCAATCACTAATCTGAACCTGAGGAGGGAGGCCAATGGAATGGGGCGGGAATTGGGGAAGGGTTAAGTGAGAAATGTGTGCATGTATGCCTTTATCAGCTTGTACCTAACAAAGATGTATGATTACAACACATCATTTAAAAAAATAAAAAATAAAAAAATGATAGCCAGAAAAAAAAAAAAAAAGAAAAGAAAAGCTATAGGCTAAAAATACAGAACATATATGTAGTGAAATAGCAAAAAAAAAAATTCAATCTTGGGAAAGAGATGGTTCAGGAGGTATTTAGAATGCCAAATGGACATGACTATAAAAGAATCACTTCATGACTTTTACAGGTAAAATGCCAAAACTAAAAAACAAAGAAAAAATACAAAAAGCTGCAAGAGAGAAGCACCATGTCTCACTTATTAACAGATTAGCAGATTTCTGAACAAAAACTCTAAATGCACTTGACATATTTCAAGCACTAAAAGAAAATAACTGTCAAACTAGATTACTATACTTAGCAAAGCTGTCCTTCAGAGTTGAAGTAGAAATAAAGACCTTAAAAGATAAGCATAAACTTAGGGATTTCATGAACATAAGCCAGCATTACAGAAGAAACAAAGAAATCCTATACTCAGAAAAGGAATAAATATAATTATGAGACATGGTAAAGTATAAATCTCATGAAAAGAATAGATAAGCAAGTAAGAATAAGCAAGCAAACATTATTAATGGAATAAATCATCAAACATCTAAGATGAGTAAGGGAGAAAAAAAAAATGAAGATAGGAGTATTCAAAACAATCAGAAGAAAACCAGCAAAGTGACAGGAACAAGTCTATATTTTTCAATAATAATCCTGAATGTAGCCAGGCATGGTGGCACACGCTTGTAATCCCAGCATTTGGGAGACAGAGATCAGAGGATCCAGGTTCGCAGCCAGCTTCAGTTGCTTAGTGAGGCACTCCGCAACTTAGTGAGACCCGGTTTCAAAATAAAGAATAAAAAATAGGGCTGGGGATGTAGGTCAAAGGTAGAATGCCCCTGAGTTCAATCCCCAGTACTGCAAAAAAAAATCCTGAATGCAAACAGTGTTAATTCTCTAATTAAAAGACACAGTCTGGCTTACTGGATTGAAAAGTAAGGCAAAGCAATATGCTGCCAGAAAGAAACCCAGCTCAGTGTCAAGGAAAAACACAAACTAAAATCGAAAGGGATGGAAAATTATATTCAAAACAAAGACAATCTTAAAGCAAGTGGGTGTAACTACACTTGTATCTGATAAAGCAAAATTTAAGCAAAAATCAGTTAAGAGCCAAAGAAGGTACACTACATATTGATTTAAGGGAAGAATTCATCAAGAATATATTATAATTATAAATATATGTACATCAAACATAGAATACTCAATTTTTTCTTTTTTGGGGGATTACTGGGGGTTGCACCAGGGGGTGTGCTACTCCTAAGCTACATCCCTAGCCCTTCTTATTTTATATTTTGAAACAGGGTCTTATCATACAACCCTCACATAGGCCTCAAACCTGTGATCCTGTCTCAGTATCCCAAGTTACTGCTGAATCTTACCAGAATTTTAAAGAACAAATAGCAATGCTCCTAAAACTATTCCATAAAACAGAAAAGGAAGGATCTCTTCCAAACTCATTTTATGAAGCTAGTACTATTTTGCTACCAAAACTCCTTAAGGATACAACGTAACAACAAAACTACAGACCAATATCCTTGACGAATACAGATACAAAAATCCCCAATAAAATACTTGTAAACCAAATTCCCAGCGTCTCACTGTTATGTACAAGTATAGTTTACCAATAAAAATAATAGGAAAAAAGATCACATGCCATGGCTTGGTTCATTCCAGGGACTGAAGGGTGGTTCAATATATGCAAATCAATAAATGTAAGAGAACACATATATAGAATCAAGATTAAAAAGTATATGATCATCTTAATAGATGCAGAAAAAGTCTGTGAAAAATTCAACACCCTTTCATGAGAAAAGAATGAATGAAGTAGGTATACAAAGCTTATACCTCAATATAATAAAAACTACATATGATAAACCTATGGCCAACATCATATTGAATGAAGAAAAACTGAAAGTATTTCCTCTAAAATCAAGAAAAAGACAAGGGAAGAAAATAGAAGGGACAGAAATAGGAAAGGAGGGAATCAAATTATCCCACTTTGGAGATGATAATGATTCTTAGAAAACCCCAGAGAATCACCTGGAAGACTTTTCAAACTGATAAATTCAGGAAAGAGGATACAAAATCAACAAAACACCAGTAGCCTTTTTATAATGAACTCACTGAGAAATCAGAAAAGGAATTCCATTCACATTAGCCATAAACAAAATAAAATGCCTAGGAACAAACCTAACCAAGTAAAGAAAATCCTATACAAATTAGAAAACACTGAGCAAGAAATTGAAGAAGGCACTAGAAGATGTAAAGAACTCATGTTCATTGAATGGAAGACTTGATTGGTTAAAATGGTTATACTGGGTTTTTTGTTGTTGTTTTTTGGTATTGGGATGGAACCAAGGGACAGTCTACCTCTGAGCTATCCTCCCAGCACTTTTCAAAATATTTTTAAATTTTAAAACAGGGTTTCACTAATTTGCTGAGGCTGGACTCAAACTTGCCATCCTCCTGTCTTAGCCTCCCAAGTACTGAGATTACAGGCATGTGCCAACAACACCTGGCTAAAATGGTGATACTACCAAAAGTGATCTATAGATTCAATGTAATCCCCATCAAAATAACAATGACATTCTTCACAAAACTAGGGAAAATAATCGTAAAATTCATATGCAAATATTAAAAATCTCAAATAACCAAAGCAATCCTGAGCAAAAGCAATGCTGGAGGCATAATATCTAATTTTAAAATATATGACATAGAGTCATAGTAACCAAAGGAGCATGGTAGAGGCATAAAGACAGATACGTAGACCAATGAAATAGAGAAGCCATAAAGAAAGAAAACATAAGGGAAAGACTTCAAGATATTGCCATAGGCAATGATTTCTTGAATAGAGTTCTAAAAGCCTAGTAAACAAAATCAAGAATTGACAACTAGGATTATATCAAATTAAAAAGCTTCTGTACAACAAAGGAAATGACCAACAGAGTGAGAAGACGAACTACAGAATGTTAGAAAATTTTTGCACAGCCAGCTATTCATCTGAGAGAGGATTAATAATAACCCAAAATATATATAAAAAAAAACCCCTCAGCTATCAAACAAAAAACCCCCAAATAATCCAGTCAAGACATGGTCTGAAAATGAACTAAACAGACATTTCTCAAAAGACTACAAATGGCCAATAAATATATGAAAAAAACTCAGTATCTTTAGCCATCCAATAAATGAAAATCAAAACTACATTGAAATTCCGTATCACCTCAGTCAGAATGACTATTATATAAAAAAAATAATAAATGCTGGTGAGGATGTAGAAGAAAAGGAACATGAGCCAGGCGTGGTGGCACAGTCTTGTAATCCCAGTACTTGGGAGGCTGAGACTGGAGGATCTGGGTTCACCGCCAGCCTCAGTTACTTAGTGAGGCCCTCCGCAACTTAGTGAGACCCTGTTTCAAACTAAAGAATAAAAAATAGGACTAGGGGTATAGCTCAGAGATAGAATGCCCCTGAGTTCAATACTCAGTACCACCAAAAAAAAAAAAAAAAAAAAAAAGGGAACACTTACATACTATTGGTGAAAATGTAAATTGTGAAAATTTCACTATTGGTGAAATGTACAGCCAAATGGAAACAGTATGGGGGGTTCTCAAAAAATTAAAAAAAGAATTGCCATTTGATCTAGCTATACCACTCCTGAGTGTTTCTCTAAAGGAAATGAAGTTAGCATACAAAGATACATTGCAGCATCACAATTGTCAAGATATGGAATCACCCTACATGTCTCTCAATAGATGAATGGCTAAAAAAAAATGCATACACACACACACACACACACACACACACACACACACACACAATGGAGTTATTTAGCCCTACAGAATGAAATTAAATCATCTGCAGGAAAATGGATGGTACTGCAGAACATCATGTTAAGCAAAATAAGCTAGACAGAAAAGGAAATATCATGAAGTATCATGTTTTTCCTCTTATGTGAACCCCCCCTCAAAAAAACCTCTGCAAGAAGCTGGGTATGGCGATCCATCCCTGTAATTCCAGTGCTTGGGAGGCTGAAACAGGAGGATCACAGGTTCAAATCCAGCCTCAACCACTTAGTAATAAAATAGGGCTGGGGAGGTATAGCTTAGAGGTAGAATGACCCTGGGTTCAATCCTAAGCAACAACAATAACAAAAACAAAGGACTTGGAAGTAGAGGAACTATTAGGGAAGGAAAAGATGGTGTATAAGAGAGAGAGAGAGCACGCGCATATAAAACACAGAGAGTAGGAATGGGAAAAGAGAAAGGGTAGAAGGGCGGACAGACATGACCAAAGCACAATATAAACCTGTATGGAAAGGATACGGTAAAACCTATTAAATTGTAAAACTAGTATGTGTGAAGCCAGGCATGTTGGTGCATCCCTATAATCTCATTACTTGGGAGGCTGAAATAGGAGGATCACAGGTTCGAGGACAGCCTCAGTAACTTAGTGAGACTCTGTTTCAAACCAAAAAATAAAAAATAGAACTAGGGATACAACTCAGAGGTAGAATGCCCCTAGATTCAATCCCCAGTACCACATAAACACACACAAAAATAAAAATGATAAAAAAAATCAATTAACGAGTATGTGTGAATAATTAGAATTAAAAACAGGAAAAGAGTTAGGGGTGTGACTTAATGGCAAGAGTGCCTGCCTAGTGAGCACAAGGTCGAAGGTTTAAATCCAGCATTGCCCCCATCAAATAAACAAATAAATAAAGAAGAGATGAGGGTGAATAGGTAGGTAGAAACAATAAAGCTACAGCTTCAATGAAGTACAAAGCTATATTTTTACATACTTCCAAAAATAAAAGAATTCTAAAGTCTTTAAGCTACAGAAGATATCCGATTCATGTGTTATATTCAGTAAAACTCCTTTTACTTAAAACCACAAAACAGAACAGAAATGAAGTTGGATTCTATTAAAAACCCATTATAGCCGGGCGTGGTGGCGCACGCTTGTAATCCCAGCATTCGGGAGGCTGAGACCGAGGATCGGGGTTCGAGGCCAGCCTCAGCTACCTAGTGAGGCACTCCGCAACTTAGTGAGACTCGGTTTCAAAAATAAAGAATAAAAAATAGGGCTGGGGGTATAGCTCGGATGTAGAACGCCCGAGTTCATCCCCATACCGCAAAAAAAAAAAAAAAAAAAAAAAAAACCATTATATAAGCCAGGCATGGTGGCACATGCCTATAATCCCAGTATTTAAGAGGCTGAGACAGGAGGATCACAGGTTCTAGGCCAGCCTCCACAATTTAGTGATGTCTGCAGCAACTTGGAGAGACCCTGTTTCAAAATTAAAAAATAAAAAGGGCTGGGGGTATAGCTTAGTGGTAGAATGGTCCTAGATTCAAACCCTAGAATGACAATAAAAGAGAGATGGACCAGTAATATCCTTAGAGGCAATAAAAACATATCAGAAAGAAAGTTAAAACTTAAAATTCCAAAATGAAGCTGGGCGTGGTGGCACACGCTTGTAATCCCAGCATTCAGGAGGCTGAGACCGGAGGATCCGGGTTCGCGGCCAGCCTCAGCTACCTAGTGAGGCACTCTGCAACTCAGTGAGACTGTGTTTCAAAATAAAGAATAAAAAGGGGCTGGGGGTGTAGCTCGGAGGTAGAATGCCTCTGAGTTCAATCCCCAGTACCGGAAAAAAAAAAAAAAAAAATTCCAAAATGAACCAGAAAGTATGAAACAATGGAATAATTTAGAATTAGTAGAATTAGAAACAAGATGACAAAACTCAGTAAAATACTAAACATAAAGAGAATTTCAGTAAATGTAAAAGAAAACTACGAGATATAAGAATATGTAAATAGAAGAGAAAAACTTTAAAACTTTGGTGTCCTTTTTAAAAAACTACATATTGAAAGGTCACACTTTCATCCCCTTAAAAAACAAAAAACAAACAAAAAATGAGAAATAATATGACCTATATAAGGAGGGCAGGAATTCAAGAAGGATGAACAAGTGAACCCTACCTGTTCTTATATTCAATCTTGAGAGTCTGATTTCCCTTTTTCCTATGTCCTTCTAAAACCAAACAAAAAGCAAAGTAACAACCTTCCACATGGTTTAAATGAACAGAACACGCTTACTGTTGACTTCCTTGATTTCAGAGATTTAGCCTCTTCACAGATTTTGCCATCTAATTTAGTCACTACTCTTATCATTCTTGGGTTAGATGACTCTATTTCCTGAAGGTATGCTGGACTAAGGTCAGGCACCAAGACCTAACAATGAGCCATCTTATAGGATAGTGAGCAATTCATGACTGAGATGGCCTGACACATGAGCTGAACCAATCATATTCCTCATCAAAGAGGGGCAATAGACAAAGAAAGAAAAACTAGTTGAATCAACTATGAAGCCGAACCACTTGTAGATCATATACAAGGTGAGAGTAGAAAGAATAGGCACAGGAGAGCAAAACAGAAGAGACTCACAAGAAAAAGACCATGTGTGAGACATCGTTCATTCTGAGAAAGAGAGAAGAGCTGCCATTAACTCCTGGATGGTTCTAAAGGTGGTCCTAAGTAGACTTTTAGCAAACACCATTTCCTTGAAATTCTTTCAATGGATCTATAATCCTTGTGAAGAGAGCCTAACTAAAAAATTTACCTCTATTATAATTCCTTTAATAGAAAAAAAAGCAAAATGTAATTCAGCCATGTTGTTATAAAATATAACAGCTAATGTACTAGAAAAATAACAGGTTTTTTTTTTTTTGCGGTACTGGGGATTGAACTCAGGGGCATTCTACCTCCGAGCTACACCCCCAGCCCTATTTTTTTATTCTTTTATTGAAACCAAGTCTCACTAAGTTGCGGAGTGCCTCACTAGGTAGCTGAGGCTGGCCGCGAACCCGGATCCTCAGGTCTCAGCCTCCCGAATGCTGGGATTACAAGCGTGCGCCACCACGCCCGGCTTGAAAAATAACAGGTTTTAGAGGAGTTGGTTCTAGGTTTTGTGGGGCCTTAAGCTTATATAGTTTCAAGAACCGTTTTTAGAAAAAGAATACTAAATTACAAATAAAATATCATGTTCAAGACCTTGGAAGGGACCCATGCTGAGGTGCCCTGAAGTTAAACTTTACTGACACACAGTGACCTCACCTCAATTTAAAACTGGAAAGAGGGTCCTGAATTAAAATTCAAACAACACTGTGAGTTACAAATGGAAAAAATACTCCTCAGGAAAATTACACTTTACTTCCCTCATGGTTTAGTTTAGCGTTTATTCAACATACTCTAAATTTAATCATGAAAATGTGTGTATGTGTGTGTGTGTCGTCCTTCCAAACAACTGACCTGTGGTCTTCAAAACATTCTTAGAAAGATAAAGAAAAGCTGAGAGAATAGTTACAGATTATTTGAGACTATAGGGATATGGGAATTAAATGTAATTTGCAATCCTAATTTGAATCTAAGATGAAATGAAATCATAAATGTATTATCCAAAGCTGGACAGGGTGGTGCACACTCATAATCTCAGTGCTTGGGAAGCTGAAACAGGAGGATCACTGGTTGAAGGTCAGTCTCAGCAATTTAGCAAGACCTTGTTTGAAAATAAAAACTAAAAGAGGGCTGGGTATGGTATAGCTCAGAGGTAGAATGTCCCCGGATTCAATCCCCAGTACAAAAAAAATCACTGTACTATATTTATAAAAGAGAATATATTTATTTTTAGGACATTAAGCAGGAATAAGAGAGTTTGATATCTGCAACATAGCTCAAGAAAAAAATAAAGGAAAAATAAAATTTAAAAAGAAATAAATTGGTTCAGGAAAAAGTTTTATATACAGAAAAATACATGGTGTGGAGAGAGAAGTATAGTAACATATTACAAGCTGGTGAACCTGGAAAAAATGTGCTATTCTTGCAAGTTTAAAATTATTTTTAAAAACCAGATTGAGACATAATTAAATGAACCTTAAGTGGTCCCTGTACTGAAGATTGGTATGGTTTTTTTATCCTGGTTGAAGGAGGAAAAAATTTTTAAAAAGGGTTTTGAGAGCCGGGCATGGTGGCACACACTTGTAATCCCAGTACTTGGGAGGTTGAGACCGAAGGATCCAGTTTTGCAGCCAGCCTCAGCTACCTAGTGAGGCCCTCCGCAACTTAGTGAGACCCTGTTTCAAAATAAAGACTAAAAAATAGGGCTGGGGATGTATGTAGCTCAGAGGTAGAATGCCCCTGGGTTCAATCTCCAGGACCACAAAAAAAAAAAAAGGGTTTTGAGACAATTGGAAATATTTGAATATGAACTATGTATATGATTATTACTTTGTTAATATTAAATCTATTATGTATTTGGTAATGGTACTGTGGTTATAAAAGAAAATGTCCTAGCTGGACACAGTGGAGCACACTATAATCCTAGTACTTGGGAAGAAGAGATAGAGATAGGAAAATTACAGGTTTCAGGCCAGGGTGGTAACTTAATGAGATCCTGTTTTAAAAATAAAAAAAAGCCAGGAGTGGTGGCGCACACATGTAATCCCAGTACCTGGGAGGCTGAGACAGGAGGATTGCAGGTTTGTGGCCAGCCTCAGCGTGTTAGTGAGCCCTCCGCAACTTAGAGAGACCCTCTTTCAAAACAAAGAACAAAAAAAATAGGGGTGAGGGTGTAGCTCAGAGATAGAATACCCTTGGGTTCCATCCCCAGTACTGCAAAATAAATAAATAAATAAATAAATAAATAAATAAATAAATAAGAGAGGGGAGCTGTAGCTCAGCGGTAGAATACCCCTCAGTCCCTTAGTTCACTCCTCTGTACACACACACACACACACACACACCATCCTTATTCTTTAGTGATGCATGGTTTTAGGTCTGAAGTGTCTTACCTACATTTTAACTTTGAAATGGTTTGACAACCATAACAACAAAGTAAACGTGAAACACATGTAACAAATCTTTAAAACAATAGGTAAGTTTAAGTGAAGAGAATATGGGTATTTCCTAAACTATTCTTTCAACTTTATTCTAGGTTTTAAAATGTTTTATCAAGCCGGGCGTGGTGGCGCATGCTTGTAATCCCAGCATTCGGGAGGCTGAGACCGGAGGATCCGGGTTCACGGCCAGCCTCAGCTACCTAGTGAGGCA
>PVLC010010980.1:0-36423 GCA_004027655.1 Graphiurus murinus
CCCCCAGACCTATTTTTTATTCTTTATTTTGAAACTGAGTCTCACTAAGTTGCGGAGTGCCTCACTAGGTAGCTGAGGCTGGCCTTGAACCCAGATCCTCCGGTCTCAGCCTCCCGAATGCTGGGATTACAAGTGTGCGCCACCATGCCCGGCTATTTTTTATTCTTTATTTTGAAACCGAGTCTCACTAAGTTGTGGTGTGTCTCACTAGGTAGCTGAGGCTGGCCTCGAACCCGGATCCTCTGGTCGGTCTCAGCCTCCCAAATGCTGGGATTACAAGCGTGCATTCAGTGCGATTGTTGAGAGATGATTTTTCATTCCTAACATTTTGAGTTTTGACTTCTGTTTGAGGTAGTGTTTGTTCTTCTTTGCTTAGTTGTTTGCTTCCTGAAAATTATTGTTTCTCTGGTTCTGACGTTTATTTGTTAGTTCTTCTTTGTAGTTAATCTGTTTAGTATTTTCTCTAGTGCTGGTTTGGAAGACATAAATGCTTTCAGTTTCTGTTTGTCATGGAAGGTTTTTATATCCTCATCAGTTTTGAGAGAGAGTTTTGCTGAGTAGGAGAATCTTGGCTGCAATTTATTTTCTTTCAGAGTTTGGAATATGTTACTCCAGCCCCTCCTGGCTTTCATGACTTGGTTTGGGAGGTCTGGAGTGATTATAATTGGTTTGCCTCTAAATGTCACTTGGCCTTTTACTTTTGTTGCCTTTAGGATTCTCTCCTTGGTCTCTATATTAGTCAATTTGATTTTTATGTGGTGTGGTGAACCTCTTCTTTGGTCTTGTCTAGAGGGGGTTGAACTCATTATTTAAACATTATAATATTTACAAAGTGCCCAGCACAGGGTAAAATACACAGTAGGCACTCAATAAATGGTAGATGGTGCCATCATAATATTTTAGAGATATAAATAGGGGCCTTTTACTCCCCTGTTCCCCAGTCAACATCTAAACTGACAAAGATGACATAATCATCTCTGGAAGAGAAGGAAACATAGGCATAGAAATCAATTCCAAAGTATAAATGAGTGATAATAGAATTTGACCTGAGTATGTGTTTTGATAGGGGAAGGAGATGAGAAAGCCTAAAAGGGCAGGGAAATAAAATGAACACTAATGATAAACAGGCCTGCCTCAGTCATCCTCCTGCAATTGGATCAGGGAGATGCAATCTGGGTTTTCATGGGCCAACAGGAGACTTTCTATAACTTTTTAAAAAATTATTATTATTATTTTTAGGTCTGGTTGAGTGGGGATGGAAGGGAAGTTATAGAGATCCAGGAAAATTCTGTTTCTGCATCAGTGAATTTTGAGCACCTGAGGCCAGGGATATGGAAATCTCTGAGCCCCGGAGAACTTCCATGTGGTGGTGGTGGTGGTGGTGGTGTGTGTGTGTGTGTGTGTGTGTGTGTGTGTGTGTGTGTGTGTTTATTCTGGGATAGTGGGCAAAACCTATCTCAAAGAGGTCTCTGACTATTTCAGGTCACACCCTCCACTTTGGGAGATGCAAGTTGGGGCTCCTGAAAGCTGACAGTGTTATACAGTAGGGATCCTGACATTGAAATGGGTTCACTGCTGGGACAGGCTGTCCTTCAGATGCTGGCCTTAGGCTCCAACCTGAGCTGAGCTTATAAAAATATCCTTTTCTGTTTTTATAACTTAAAACATACTTCCAGGAAGCAAACACCTCCAAGGGCAATTAATAGAAAGCTTGTGAAAATCTCCAAGGCAAGACAATATCAAAGCAAAGTGAAACATTTCCTAGAAAGGGTTCTGGGGAATTTATATAATGCATCTCCAAAGATCTTATTTCAGAACAAAACAAAGCAAAACTCTCCCCACCAGCCCTGTTCCCCCAAGAACCCAAATCCCATAAAGATAAACCCTTTGGGCTTTTATCACATTGGGAAGATAAATTTATGTGTTTATACATTTTTGTTTGGGTTTGTTTGCTTTGCTCTGTTTTTTAAGATTATAATTTCTGTGTGTGTGTGTGTGTGTGTGTGTGTGTGTGTGTGTGTGTGTGTGTGTGTTTTACTGGGTATTGAATCCAGGAGTGTTCTTCTACTGACTTTTTAAATTTTTTTATTTTCATTTTGAGACAAGGTCTTACTAAGTTGCCCAAGTTGGCCTCGAACTTGCCATCCTTCTATCTCAAACTCCCAAGCAGCTAGGATTACAGGTGTGTGCCATCTAATGATATATATATATATCAATAGTCTTTGAGTTTCACTTCTAGAAATTAACATCTTAATAAGGAATTCTAATTCTCATGGTTGTGACTAAAACAAAGAAAGAAAACAAGAAGGCACACAAGGAAGACCCCTGGAGTGTTGAAAGCACCATTCAGCAGGTAGGCAGACCTGCATGTTAGGGTGGCAGCGATGAGAAGGGAGAATAAAGCACCAGGCTGTCCAGCTCATATTTGATGACTCGTTCAATCATCAAGTCCTAACTGAGCACCTATTCTATGCCATGCACTCTACTGGGATACAGCAATTAACAAAGTGCAGGGCAAAATCCCCACTCTCCTGGAGTTGATTTTCTAGTGGGGGAATGGTATGAGCAGAGGCCCAGAAGTGTGAGTGTGCATGGGGTGTTGGAAAAGGGATAAGGGTTCAGGCAGGGAGAGGAGCCAGAGAGGAAGTCAGAGAGAGATGGGGCCAGACCCCCCATAGGCTGCGCCAATCACACTCAGGACTTTGGCTTTACTCTGCATGAGGTGAGGAGCCACTGGGAGGATGTGAGCTGAGGAGTGACACAGTCCACCTGTATCGTAACAGGACCCTACCCTGGTTGCTGTATGGGGAATAGACTTCGGGGCACACATGCAAGCAGGACCTATTGTGAAGAGGCTGCCACAATAGTCTGGGCCAAAGGTAATAGTGACATGGACCAGGGCAGTGGCAGTGGGGGTGCTGAGAAGCACTGTTTGAGTTCTGGATGTTTGGAAGGTGGTGCTGGTCAGATTTGCTGACAGACAAAATTACTTCCAGATCCTGACTTGGTGTGAGCTGTTGGTGTTTTCCTCTGATCACAAATATCTGCCCTCCAGGGTTTTTAGGCAGCAAATGTCAGTCCCTGTTCACATGAAGTTACAAATAGATTTTTTTTTTTTCTGGAGGGATATGCAATAGCTCACAGTCAAGAAGGAAAAATCTTAGAACCAGACTCTGACAGGACGGATCTTGGTACTAGGAGCTGTCTTGCAGGTAGATCCCCATTGCTGGGACATACAGCAGTTTAGAAGTTAAAGTGCAGGGAAAGAGGCCTACCTTGTGCCACTGACATCACTGTCTATCAGATTGTGGGGCACTCCACCAGAGCCAAAGTGGGCGCTGGGATTAAAGAAATATGCAAATGCATGCTGGACAGGCAAACTCACAGATCCCTAAACTCCATTCCAGCAGCTTATGAGATGGAAGAAACATAGGCCCAGAATTTGGCTCATGAGGAAGTGAGCAGGGAAAGAGACCAGCTGCTCTGTCTTTGTAGTGAGAAGAGTGCTGCCCTGGGGCTCTGCCTCTGATCTGGGCTCTGCTGCTTACTAGCTGTGCTATTTCAGACCAGTGCCTTAGCCTCTCTGACCTCAAGTCCATGTGGACTAGAGCAAACGCTACAAGCTGTGTCTTCACCAAGGACCACCATGGTGATGTCTTCTATCTCACCCCAACCTCCCCCTAAACCCTACATTAATTCATGGCTTTATCCTGTGAGAATGTACAATGTGTATTAGGCTTCTTTAAATTTTGAGAGCAGCTGAAGAGGGGAGTGGAAGTGTCAAAGAGGACTTTGAAGCAGGCAGTGAATGAAGCGAGAGCTTCAGTTACAGGCACTGCACAGGGGAATCTTAATATCCTCTTTTGTTCACTTGTCTCCTTTATGAAAACCAAAGAAACTGCCCACCCAGGGTTTCCTCCGCATCTAGATACCTTGTTACATTGTCACCTTGAATTCCCCACTGGAGGAGCTGAGCAGGCTTAACAGAAAATTGCACTGGATTTCTCCATCCCCACTCTGTTCAGCTCCCTAGTGCTCCCTCCTCCCAGCACTTATGCCCACTTATGTTTCAAACCATCCTATTTAGCACTTGATTATATATCGCCTTGAATTGTTCCTCAGCCCACTCTGATCGGAGCCTCCCACCTCCCAGCCCACCCACTCCTAACTCCCAGTGTGCTAGATTTTCTACCTCCTCAAATTCTTGTCTCTCTCCCCTGCCATTTGCTGTCACTGCATCGAACCCCCTCTGCTCCTCACAGTCTTTTCCACTATCTTCCCCACTTAGCTTAGCTTCATGAGCACCTCTCCACTTCCCTTTGCTTAAATCCTCCTGTCTGGTTGCACCTCTGCCCAATCAGGCTGCACTTCTTCCACTCTGACATCTGGGCTCCTGGCTCCAAGCTCTGCTGGAGAAAATCACAACCCACGCAGATTGGCGCTACTACAAAGTCATCATCTGCAGCCTCAGCGGCTGCTGAGCAGCCTGGAAACCCTTCTTAGCATCTCTGGCAGCAAACTCACCTTTTCCCATAGAGATTCTTCTGAGCTTTTCTCTCCTCTTAAACTTCACTGAGAGAATAGGAGCCATGAGATAGGAACTCCCTCTTCTTTTGTCCTTGTCCCACCAAGAAACAAATCTTAGCTGGGCATGGTGGCACATGCCTCTAATCCCAGTACTTGGAAGACTGAAACAAGAGGATTGCAGATTCCAGGCCAGCCTCATCCACTTAGTGAGGCCCTCAGTACCTTAGTGAGACCCTGTTTCAAAATAAAAAATAAAATGGGGCTCGGGGTATAGTTCAGAGGTAGAGTGCCCCTGGGTTCATTCCTGAATACCACACACACATAAAAACAACAAATCTAATCTTCCTCTCCTTCATCCCTGAAAATCTGGAAGGTAGTGGGACCTCCTTATCCATCAAAGGTACCCCTCCCCTGAGGGTTCTGCAGCCTCAGCACCTCCTTGGCTTCTTTAGTTCTCCTCTCTCTCCTCTTCTTCCCATCTCTGTCTCTTCCTTCTTCCTGAGCACATAAAGGTTCTCTCTCTGCCATTCTATGCCTCTTCTCCTTCCCAGGCAAACTTCATAGTAAAGTATGCTTGGGGAGACCACAGCCTGCCATGACCAAACAACATGCAGAGGATGAGTGACCCTCTCGTTGTCCAGCCCATGGCCACTTGCCCTTGACCCTTGTCTGACTTGACCTTGCTGAAAATATAACACTACTGATCTCTCTTCTCTTCTCGACTTTGCCCCTCTTGACTCCCAAGCAGCACTATTCTCCAACAAGGGCCGCCACCACTGGGCTCAACCACAGGATTCCTCTCTGTCCCCTGCTGGCCTCCTCCTCTCACACCTCTGTGTCTTTGTGCATTTCTTTGTTCTGTCTGGTGTGCTTCTCTTCCTTCCTTGTTACCTCACTGGAAGAACTACAGATCTTTTAGGGACTGGCTCAGGTATTGCCTCATCCTTGAAGTCAGTCTGCCATAAACAGGCTTCACCTGAATTCCCAAACACCCCAGCAGGCCTTATTCTTACTACTTGTCACATTATATAGAAGTCACCTATTTATCTATGTCTGTTCTACTAATCAGTCAGTTCCTTGAGGCTGGGAACTGGGTCTTTCATTCCCCATATGCTTGATGCTTGGCATATAATAAATGTTCAATTCATGTTTGCTGAATGAGTCAATGAATTAGTGTATTATTGTCCCCAAATTCCTAACTAGGGTACTCCAAGGTAGTGAATATGATCAGTCTTCTTGGAGTGGTTTTATGTGGTAAATGCTTTCTTTTTTTTAACCTTTATTTTTTTTCCTTTTGGTGGTACTGGGGATTGGACCCAGGGGCATTTTTCATCTCTGAGCTACACCCCCAGCCCACTTTTAAAATTTGTTGTTTTGAAACAGAGTCTTGCTAGGTTGCTGAGAGTCTCACTACATTGCTAAGGTTGTCCTCGAACCTGCGATTCTTCTGTCAGTCTCCCAGTACTGGGATTACAGATGTGTGCCACCATGCATGGCTTTTAAAATCTTTTTATTGTGGTAAAATATGCATTTCTACTGTAGCTAGTTGAAAATGTACAATTCAGAGATTCTGAGTACCTTCCACATGTTGGGCAACCATCACTATTTTCTAGTTCCAGAACAGTTTTATCACCCCAAAAGGAGACCCTGTGCTCATTAAGCAGTCATTCTCCATCCTCCATTTCTCTATCCCCCACCTCCTGGCAATTCCTAGTCTGCTCTCAGTCTCTATGGATTGCCTATTCTGGATATTTCATAAAATGGAGTCATGTAATAGTGGATTTTTGTGTCTGGTTTCTTTCACTTAGCATGTTTTCAGTGTTTGTCTATGCTTTAGCATGTTTCAGGACTTCATTTCTTTTTGTGAATAAATAATATTCCATTCGATTGCTATATCACATTTTGTTTATTCATTCATCAGTTGATGGACATTGAGGTTGGCTATTGTGAATAATGCAACTATCTACATTTACATACAAGTTTTTTTTAAGTACTTATTTTCAATTCTTTTGGGCAATTCTACCCAGGAGTGGAATTGTTGGGACATATGAAATCCAATGTTTGATTTACTGAGGAACCATCAAACTGTTTTCCACGATGGCTATACCATTTTAAATTTATATTTACATTACCATTTCTATCGCGAGAGGGTTCAATTTCTCCACTTCTTGCCAATATTTGTTATTTTCTATTTGTTTGAGTATAACCATCTTAGTGGGCATGAGTGGTAGATGTATTTTGAGGTTTATGCTCAGCTTAAACGATTCCCATCTACGGTCTTACTACCATCTCTGGTGCAAGGAGGGGGCTCACAACAGCTACTTATACCATATACTCCTGACCCCTTGTCATAGCTCATTGATCAGGAATGGATTTGGGATATAATTTGAGCCCAAAGAGTTCTTTCCATAGAAGTTGCATTTGAAAAAGAGTATGGGTAGACTAAGTTCTGTGGCTGAAATATGAACTTGAGAGCTGTGGGTCTCTGGTTTTGACTCCATAGGTGGACAGTACAGCAGAGAAAAGATGAACACAAATACTTAGATAGAAACAGAAATGAAAGATGGAGAGAGTACATATCCCTTGAGTTTCTGACAGTCAGCAAGTTCCTGGCTCTAGTCCTTCCTTAAGCCTGACCACACTACTGTCTTAGGGCCTATGCCCTTTTATCTTATTGGTGTAGACTACCTCAGTGAAGTTCTGTCTCTTGCAAACAGTAAAACCCAGACCAACATCTTATTGTCACTCTTACAACATAGTTAACTTAACATGGGCCATCAAACTGTAGGCCAAAGCACAAGAATCATAAGGCTGCTTCCATTTTCTTTTAACCTAAAAATAATTTCTCATGACCTCACTAACCTCATCTCTGCCCACGACCCCATTGCAATTTGGAGGCCAATTCAGTGTATTAACATCATCCAATATTCATGAGGCATCCTCAAGGGCAGGGTGTCCAACACTTGACCACCACCTTGATGTGTCTCTTGGCATCTGTTTTAGATTTTTTTCCTCTAACAGCAGAACTCTTTGGTTCAGCTTGCAAGTGTCAAGTTTTGTTGTTTCAGTGATCACTGTAACTTTTCCCCTCACTTACAGAGGTCTTCAAGGGCAGTGAGGCTATACGGCATGGGGGAAGGACATCCAAGTGGAATTTCTAAAGAACCAAGCTCTGCTCCTATTCCTGCCACCAATTTTGCTCCATAATGCTGAGTAAATCATGAGACTCTATCTGTTTTCCCATCTGTAGAAGTAGGAGAGAAAAATAATACTTTCCTTGCCTACTGCACAGAGATGCAAGTTAAAATTAGGTCATGGATGTGAACATTCTATGAAACAAAAAATATAAATTGCTGTATCCATAATAGCAACAAACTCCTTTGATTTCTATCTCACTCTCGGACACTAGGTTCAAAGTTCTCAATAATTACTTGAATTTAACTCTTGTTGCTTTTTATTTTTTTTAGTATGACCCTGTCTCTCCATCTATTTTTCTTAAACACTGATAAATGCTTAAAATTACAAATAAGGAAAAAAAGAAAAGTACATCCTGTTCTTTTTTAAGACAAGATAGTTTTTTGCAATTAAGAAAAATATTTTCATAGTACTGGAGAGTGAATCCAGGGTCTTACCCATGCTAGGCAAATGCTCTACCACTGAACTACACACCTAGCCTTATTTATTCATTTGTTTGTTTGTTTGTTTATTTATTTATTTATTTATTGACAGGGTCTTGCTAAGTTGCTCAAGCTGGCCTTGAATTTGGGATCCTTTGGCCTCAGGTTCCCTAGTAACTGGGATTACAGGCATGTGTCATTGTTTGACTGCTATTTCTTAATAACTATATTTATTTTCCACTAGGGCAAAACCTAACATGCCATTTCCTCACATGTCTCCACCTGTATATTACCCATTGCCAGTGGATCTCAAATTTATCTTCACATTGGAATGAATGGGGAACTTTGAAAAATTCTCATGCCTGAGAGATTATGATGTAATTGGTCAGGGTTATGGCCTGGGCTTTGGAAGTTTTAAAAGATCTCCAAATGATTCAAATGTGTAGCCAAGCAGGGTATGGTGTTGCCAGCCTATAATCTCAGTACTTGGGAGACTGAGACAAGAGGATCTCAAGTTTGAGGCCACACTGTTCAAAGTTAGCCTGGGCAGTTCAGGGACATTGTTTCAAAATAAAAAGTGCTAGGGATTGTAGTTCAGTGTAGAGCACCCCTGGATTCAATCTCTGGTACTGAAAAAGAAACAAATAAACAAACAGATTTGGGAATCACTGCTTTTATAGTTCTGTTCTCTCCTCCTCCTCCTCTGCTTCTTCTTCCTCCTTCTCTTTTTCCTCCTCCAGGAGAGGAGATTAATCTTAAATCCATCTCTTCTTTCTACTGTGATTGCCTTAGTCTTCATTGGGTTAATTGAAATCCTTTCTAATAATCTCAGTGAAGCCATTAATAGAGGCTTCACTTATCTGCATGTCCATGTCCTGTTTGACCATGTTTTCCCTTCAATGAATTAGTTATAATTTGCAGCCCCCCTCCCAATTCAAAGGTCTCTAGCTATTTCTGAGAAGCTGGCAAGGTCTGTTTACCTGCTCTGTCATTTCTGTATAGGACAAGTTTCTTTCTCTCCATTTATGTCATCACCATCTTCCAGATCTCACCAGCCAACTCTGTAAGCTTGTACTAAGGGTCACTCGGGCCACACCTCAGATGAGCCATCACATAATTTGGAGCCAGATATGGTAAAGCAATTCTGCACTTCTGTGTTTATCCATTCCTGCCTGACCAGAGAGGGCCAAACTGAAATTGCTGAGGATACAATACGATAAGCAAACCCTACCAGGGATCCTCTGATGGCTGTGGTGGACGTCACATGGGCTTTCTTTTGGAGCAAGGGAAGATCTGAACCTTAACAACCTTTTTTTGGGCTTTTAGGGCCATCCCCTACCCTAAGGGAGTATACAAGCTTCATCTTAACATGGATTTGAATGTTTAAAGTCAAAACAAGAACTGCCGTTTCACCAGGACATTGTCCCTACTCAGGATGAGTCACTGTCATCTGCCCTGGCCCTCTGGATTTATAACACCATCTGACTTCCAGGGATTGAGAGAGGGCGGGGATGGCAAAAGAATAGAGACTTTCAGTCCAACGAGCATCACTGACTGAGTCCTGGGTGATTGCAGGCCATATGGTGCATAGTCCTCACTCCCTCTCTGTTGCATGTCAATCACTCCCTCTCCTGTTGGCCATAGCCAGAGCACCAGTCCCAGCATGGTCATCACAAAAGAGTCAACCATGTCATCACAAAAGAGACCCAAATCATGATCTCTTTCTTTTTAGGCTTAAGAATTTAATTATTCTGGTTAAGAATCTTTTATTTTCTTTCTCTACGAAAATAGCATTTGTGGGATGATACTGTGGTACTGATGGTATTTGTGGGATTGAACCAGGGGCATTCTATGTCTGAGCTACACCCCCAGTCCTTTTTATTTCTTATTTTGAAACAGGGTCTTGCTAAGTTGCTGAGGCTGGCCTCAAACTTGTGATCCTCCTGTCAGCCTTCCAAGTACTGGGATTATAAGCATGTGTCACCATGCCTGCCTTGCAATTTTTACATTAAAATATAATTTGAGATATTTCAGAGATTTACCATTGTTTCCAATAACTGAAACACAAGAACATTTTCCCACCTTTCCTTTGCTTTAGAGACCCAAGAGAAATCCAATAGAAAGTGTGATGCCCGAGGCAACTGTTACTTCCCTAGACTGAGTCAAGCAACGGCCACTTCTTCTATGTATTATTAATGCCACATCACTATTAATAATAACTGAACCTATTGGGCACTTACTATATGCCAAACACTGTGCAACTCCTTATCATTTTTTCCCAGTTATTCCTTGTCCCACCACATTTTATATATGAGGACATTGAAGTTTGGGACATTTAAAGCTTTATAATACTAATAAAAGGAGGTGCTAGAATGCAAACCTATCCTGACTATTCAACCTCCATAATCTTCATCCCTTTAATTGTCTGAGATGATCTCCTTTTATAAAAGTATTATTTTTAAGCCCCAGAAACAGGACTTTCTCTGATTTTTAAAAAGAAGGCCTCTATAATTATTTGGGTTATAAATATGAGGGATGGTTAATGCACTTAATAATTACTTGAAAATAGCATTTTGTTCACTGAGATTCTGGGTAGGGCTCTGGTTGTCAGGAGAAGGGAAACCAGAGTGGCCTCCTAGGGGGTTCATACAGGTGCCCTCTTCAGCCACACCTGGGCCCTAGCATTGTTCATTCCAAGGCTACTCTAAAAAGCTTCTTTATTTCACAGAGACCTAATATAAAAGTGATGGGGTATATGGCAAAGCTGAGGGCTGCTGAGGCTTTTGAAGGAAAGGACAGCAATTTCAGAAAATGAATCCTGTGGTTTGGAAAGAAATCAGCAGAGCTCATGATTCTGAACCCATTTTGTTCTGTTCTATTAAAAAGAAAAAAGGAAGGAAAAATAAAAAAGAAAAAATTGTTCCTATCTTGCACATACACATACATGCATGTGTGCATGTGTACACACACACACACACACACACACACACACACACACACAAATCAATTTCTTTCTTTTTTTTTTGTGGTACTGGGGATTGAACCCAGGGGCATTCTACCTCTGAGCTACACCCCCAGTCCTATTTTTATTCTTTATTTTTGAAACAGGGTCTCACTAAGTTGCAGCTGAGGCTGGCTGCGAACCCGGATCCTCCAGTCTCAGCCTCCCAAGTACTGGGATTACAAGTGTGTGCCACCAGTCCCCGCTTAAAGATAGTTTTTTCATTCTAAATTTTATAGAAGGGAAACTGAGGCTCCAAGAGAGTGGGCACTGCACAACTAGTTGGTGGAAGCTGACTCTCAGTTTTCTTGCTATTTTTGTTTCATCTCCCTGCCACCCGCCCTCCCAGCTTTTTTGCTTTTGCTTTGTGAATGACAGGGTATACACAGTCCACTAGAGAAAAAAATAAGATAATTTCTCCAAGAAAAGTCAGTGAGAGCTCCAGACTTCTAGAAAGAGGAAAGTTAAATTATTTAATCTAATTTCAGGAATAGCCTTAATTTTATTGACTGAGGGACTGAATGAGGAAGCAAGAACCCTGTAAAGCAAGATTTATCACTGCTTTCCATGAAAGAAGGAAAATGAATATTGGCTTAATGGGGATTTGGGTTTATAATTGTGTGTGTGTGGTGTGTGTGTGTGTGTGTGTGTTGTGTGTGTGTGTGTGTGTGTGTTACTGTGGATTGAACTCAGGAACAGTCTACCTATGAGCTACATCCCAGCCCTGTTTTATTTTTAAACAGGGTCTCACTAAGTTGCTGAGACTGGCTGTGAATCTGCAATCCTCCTGTCTCAGCCTCCCAAGTACTGGGATTATAGCAGGCACCACCACACCCCTCTGGGTTTATAATTTAATTCCTTATTTCAGTTTAGAGAAATAACCCACATATAAAAGGTCAATGGATCATAACAGTGATATTCTGAGATACTGAGGAAAGAAGGTCCCCTGTTACTCCTCCAGGGACCCCTACAATATGAAGCCTAGAAAAGATGGAATCACAGTGTTCTGAAAAGTGTTGAAAAAAGGGCTATTGTTTCACTAGACCAGATAACCAAGCTTAAATGAAAATCCCTAGCAAAGGCACGGTCAGGAATACTAATTTTAATTCTAGGGGGAAGAATTTGGAGGCAAAAATGAAGAGAAGGAAGGCAGGAAGGCTAGAGCTATACCAATTCAATAAGCATTTATTGACTGCTAACTATGCAGTATATACCAAGAGAGAAATAAAACCTACCCTATCCCTGGAAATGTTTGCAGATGAATGGGGACCAACAACCACAGAAGAACTTGTTTCCAGGATTCAGATACCAGCATGCAAAATCACCCAGCATTTTCAGAAGCTCATTTCCATTCTTAGATTCCTATTCTGCTACATTCATTGGGCAGCACAGATCACTCCTATGGGTATGAAGCTCCCTAACTAATTAGCAACTCACAGATGTTAACCTAGCAGCTGGGTGTCAAATGAGGTGCACACATCCAATCAAAGCCAGTGATGTTTAAAAGAAAGAGAAATTCAGAGTCAAGTGAAGCACCTGAGTCTCTTCCCCAGATATTATCAGTGAGAACAGGCAGCAGGACCTGCCCAGCTAAGCTGGGAAATCCAGCTCTGGAAGCCTGCTGTGCTCTGTCAAGCCTTCAGTTACTGAGGAAAGGGACTGTTTGCTGGTGTTAAAACAACAACAAATAGCATCATCCATCATGGGATCTGATCCAGGCCAGGGCCCGTCAGATCAATCAACCTTTTAAAAATCTTTTTAGGATAAATATTCAGCTACAGTCATGAATTAAAGATGCAAGGAAGAGAAAAATAGCACATAGCTTCCAGTGGTTAACACGGTTTAAAACCAAAGTGCGACTCTGCATTACTTTTCTCCTTGAGGCCTAATAGTAATTGAGTACAATTTGTTTTAACCACTGCTATTCTGACAAACATTAAAGATTCACAGACACTAAAGAGTTTTGTGGAAGATAGGAAAGGAAACGACTTCAGTGGAGAGAGGAGAAGCAGGTCATGGTTAAATTAAACTTAAAAAGTCCAGTATTTTTCCCTGAAGCCACATAACTGATTGCTAAATATTCAATAAGGCCTTACTGACCCATTTTACTCATCCTCCTACAAATATATTTTCAAATCATGACTCCTGTGTATGTACAAAAACAGTAGATGAGGTAAGGATGGTATTTATACACATTAGGGTAACTTTGTGAATCCCTAAGCAGATTACTCATTGTTTCTCTGTTATGCCAAAGATTTTAGGGAGCAGGTCAGCAAGCAGGACTGGCTCCATGGGCCTGCAGCCAGTGCAGTCACCTGAGCTCCACACTCAGAAGGGCCTCATAGAGGGCAGCAGTGGAATACAGGCCTCCACCACTGATGTGGCAGGTGGGGTTCAGTGCTCTGGAGTTGCCCTCTTGAAACTCTTACTAATTTCATCTTTGCATTTGTGTTCTATAAATGAATTCTAATGGGACAATAGAACACGAGCCTGGGGTTTGGAGTCAGAAGCAGCCCTGTCTTCCTATGCCTTCTTACCTCTCCAGGATGAGTTCCTGACCTCGGCTCCTATATCTTCTGGCATCTTAGACTCCACCAGGCCTCCTCCTCTCTACCCTCTTCCTGTGATTGCTATCACCCTCCACCTGGAAAGGACCATAAGCATCAGTGGGGGATGCCTGTATCCTCTTGTTGCTTTGTATTCCTGGTAGAGGGCTGGGTACAGTCATGGAGAAGGTTGGGATTGTATGTGAGCCCCATGGCATCTCAGGTTAGGGCAAGGTGGCAGCAATGCTTGCCCTGGGCTGTCAGCATCACTGTACATTTGGCTGGTGACTTGCTAATGGCCTCTTGTCCATCCTTTATTCAATTGTAAAGTTGCAATCCCTTGGGGAATCACCTATTGACCATGGGTTGAACCATTGGCCTATGGGAATGGGGAACTTGAGTTCCTTATCCCCAGCTAGGGCCCTACATTTTCATTTAGCAATGGATCCTCTTGGCAAGTGATCAACCTTAAAGACTGGGGAGGGGGAAGGGTGGGGAGAAGCCGATTTCTTAATTCATACAGTTTTTATATGGTACTTGCTTGGTATAAACCTGTTGGTAAATATATTGGAAGAAGAAAAAATAAGTTCTTGCCTTCAAGGAGCTTATGATCTAGTTGGAAACAGATGAAATTGATCGATAATACAACGAGGAAGTTTTGCAAAAGAGGTAGAATTGGAAAGGGGGCCTAAATGTAGGATTTAGATATGGAGGGGAGGGTCAGGAAGAAGCCTGGTAAATGTGCTCCAAAATGCAGGGCTAGGTATGAAGGTGGCCTTACCACACAGTCAAGCCAGTGCCACCTCACAACATAGGCTAACTTGATGGTCCTGGTTAATTTTTGGCTACAGGCCACTCACAACATCCCAGGGTAAGGAGATTCTGGTAGGAGAGAACACAGGCCTGCATAGATCAGTGAGGAGAGTGATCAAGAGAATAAGTAATGTGGGCTTGAGGTAGCAACAGGCTACATGAAATTACATGGATTACAGAGGACAGAGAAGAAAAAATAGATTCAGAATCTCTTAGATGTGCACACTGAGGTACAGCAGGTTGCCATTCTGTAACACAGCAGCCACTCAAGGTTCTTCCTAGCACACCAAAGAAGAAACCAAGGGAGTGGACCTTGTACTTAAGAAAAGGACAGAGTAAAGTCAAATTTCATAGTGAGCTCAATGATGAGAAGGAAAAAGCACATATTCTATGGTGAAGGTTGACTTAATTAGCCACTTTAATAATTCATGAGTCTTAAAAATGTTTGCCAGAAGATCCAGAGCTCAGATTCTGTTTCTGGTGTTTGGCTCTGGGTATTCTCTGTCTCAAATGGTGCTGGCTTGTGGAACAACAGGCAGGAGCAAGCCTGGGAATGTGAGGTCTGGATTTGACCAGAACTTACACAGTTCTTTAACCTTTTGGAGCTTAAAGCCTTTTTGAGAATCTAGTGAAAGTTCTGGACCTTTGCCCTTGGAAAATGCAAATATATATATATTCTCCCAGGGCTTCATAGAATCTCCTGAGGTCCCCTTCTTGAACCCTTATTTATTTATTTATTTTTATAGCTTTTTTGTGTGTGTGTGGTACTGAGGATTGAACACAGGGGCATTCTATCTCTGAGCTACACCCTCAGTCCTATTTTTATTTTTTATTCTTTATTTTGAAACAGGGTCTCACTAAGTTACAGAGGGCCTCACTAAGTAGCTGAGGGTGGCCATGAACCCTGATCCTCCAGTCTCAGTCTCCCAAGTACTGGGATTACAAGCATGAGCCACCACGCCTGGCTTCTTGAACCCTAATTTAAAGATTCCTGATTTAGATGATCTCTAAGATTCTTTTTCTTAACTTGTCCACAAACCAGGCTGGCAATAGGTCATCCAAAAATGCTGTGACTCCTTGGGCTTGCAGGCAAGCAGCTACATGTGGATGTTTGCAAAGTGAGAAATGCATAATACAATATTTGTTCATTAGTCTAGAGCAATGTTAATGCAGTAAAGAGAACTGAATGAATCAAAAACCATGAGTCAGCCCCCTCTCTGCCACCTGCTAAGGAGGCAGCCTGCTGAAGTTGAGGGGGTGGGCTCTGGAGTCAGACAGCCCAGGGCCCTCTAATCCTAGCCTAAGGCTGTGACTTGGGGGAGCAATTTAACCTCTCTTAGCCTTGGTTTCCTTGTTTGTAAAATAGGGCTAATAAGAGGCAGCCTATATCTCCAATTCTGAGGAAGAGCTGAGTCCCCTTGTACCCAGGCATAGTGTCTGTGCCCAGGTTAGTGCTCAGCAAAGGTTAATTCCCTTCATCTCACTCAAGGGAGGAGAGATGCTGTGAGTTCCGGGATACTGTGTTGATTTAATGATGGGGGAAGGGACAGACTAAGAAGTTGCTGGGACAGCCGGGCGTGGTGGCACACGCTTGTAATCCCAGCATTCGGGAGGCTGAGACCCGAGGATCCGGGTTCGCGGCCAACCTCAGCTACCTAGTGAGGCACTCCGCAACTTAGTGAGACTCGGTTTCAAAATAAAGAATAAAAAATAGGACTGGGGGTATAGCTCGGAGGCAGAATGCCCCTGAGTTCAATCCCCAGTACTGCAAAAAAAAAAAAAAAAAAAAAGAAGCTGCTGGGAACCCCTCATATCATCCCTGTCTACTAATGAAATGTGGGCTGGGACTGGCTGGCCCCAAGGGCTGCAGAGACTCTCTAAGTAATATCCCTGACCTTCTCCCCTCCCTATGGTTTAGGGGCATGGAGATGCGGGGAAACAATGGTGGGTGCTCCTAAGCTTTTTCTGGCTGCAGGCCCAACTGCAGCTGGGAAGGCAACAGAGAGGGAAAGAGACAGGGAGGAAGAGTGAGAGAGACCATTTCATTTCTATTTCCCAAGCCAGCAGTCTGCCAGGAGGTTCTGGAGGGCATGGAAGCTGCAGCTGGTGGTTGGGGCCGTGGGGGACAGGGAAGTGCAGGAGCAGGCAAGCTGTGGCACTGGCCTTCCAGCGCCTCGCAACTCTTGACATGGAAACAGGGCTAGCCAGAGAAATGAGAGTGAGGAAGGGCTGCACTGTTGGATGAATGCAAAATATCCCATTCAATGAGAGGGAGGGTGTGTGGGATGGTGAGGTCAGGAAGACTGAGAGTGTTGACTCAATGCCAGACCCTAAAGTAGAAACTCTGCATGCACTAAATCATTCTCATAGTAACACTCCTAGATAGACACTAGTATTCTGCACTGTGCAGATGAAGAAACAAGCTCAGAAAGGCCAAGCAACTCACTCAAAGGCAACAGCTATTAGGTGCTGCCAAAGGATCCAAACCAGGTCAGCCTGTCTTTGAAATCCTCCCCTCCCTCACCTGCTCATCTAGCTGTAAACAGTCCCCCTACAGTCCTACCTCAGAGGCTTAGGAGGTTATCACCCAGTTGCATACGGAGTCCTGGGCTTAGTAAATATTTGTCCCATGACTGGGAAGGAGGGAATGCTTCTTTCTTGGTTCTGGGCAGCTCTTTCCAGTTCATGTACACTGTTTACCTTTCCTCCCACATTTCCCCCTGAGGAATTGGCATCCCTCCCTTCCTTCAACTGAAAACCAAGGTGAGGATGAAGTGAAGTGCCTGGTGTATTTAAAGCCTGTCTCAAATCTGCCCCATTAGCCCCAGGTCTCCTTGCAAATGGCACCTTTTGTCAGAGATTTCTAGTGAAGGAAAATGCCTTTCATTTAATGAGCAGACTTAGAAAGAATGGATGTCTTGAGGCTCTCACAACGCAATGTTGAGCAAGATGGCATGCTTTTGAGCTCCTATGAAGCAGGGCATTATGTATTCCTGGGAAAGCTGGCATCCCAGGGGCTGATGTGGAGCAGGGGGAAGAAGGTCTGTAGCAGGCAGCAGAGAGAGGCTGTAGTCCAGCCTAGGCCTCGGCCTAGGAGGAACCTTGTTATCCTAGAGAATTTGCTGAGCAGAGTCTCCTGGTTTGTAGCTGGAGATGTGAATGCATTGTGCAAAGCTGAGTACCAAGCAGAGAACAAAACACGACCCCTTCTCCATTCATTTCCAGTCACTGATTCAATGATGTTGATGAACCAGGATTGTTAAATGGAAGGGGCTTTGTCATCATGATTCTTTCATAAAATTCTAGCACAGCTCTTTATTTTCTAACCAAGGCTCTAGGCATCCTTTTTAACATGTTGGGATGACATGTTCCCCAGGGTCAGCTTTTTATTTTATTGCCCTTTAAGAATACCAAAGTATGTGTCTAGAATTTACATCTAAATATTAGATTTATGGATGGTAAAAGCGTATATTATTACTTGCCTTTAGTAAATCCCCTTTGGATAGTAAGAACCAGCATAATATTAATTTTTCTTGCTGTCACTTGGCAATATAAATTGCTTTTGTATAAGAACTAAAAGCTCCTTGGATTGAATTTAGAAAATTGGTAAAACAAATTTGACTTCAGTGGGTTTGAATGATTACAGTGTAATAAACATTAGCTAGGAAGCTAATTTATCATTGCTTTCAGTTTTATTTATTTGAAACTCTTTCATGTTGGTGTAAACAGGCTTTATTAAAGATTATTAATCTAATTTCCAAATAAGCTGTAAATGGCTTTCTATAGAGAGATTACTTGATTTGTTGTTTGCCTGAATAAAACATGGTTTTGGCCAGTGGGGTTATATAGCCCATACATTAATATTGGAAGATTATTCTGTTGTGCTTGGCATCTATGATGTGCAATGTTTGGTTTGTTCTCTGATCTATTTGTCTTCACTGAGACTGAATGCATAACCTCTTAAGACCTGCACTTCAATGAATCAGAAAAGAATGTCTGTTTGTGTGGCAGTTTATCATTTGAATGACAATTCTGGTTCCCTTTAGAAATGTTAAAGTGTCTACTCTTCAAAATAGACTGCAGTGAACGGCACGAGAGATGCTGTGGGTCACTGCTGGAGAATCATAATTGACCTCAGCTTTTGTCGCATGGTAACAGACTGTCAGAATATTAGATCATTGCATACCACGGAACTACCAATATACGGGGAGGATTTTGCATTTTCAATTTAGAATATTACATAGAGCAGACTCTTGTACAGAGCGGCTGGCTGTCAGCAGAGCTGGAGCTTCTGGGAGGATAGCCTTCTAGAAGCCTGCCATATTGTAAAAACCTGTTTACTTTCAGTCCTTTTGCCAAAGGATCATAATTTTCACAGTCCAGTGCTTACTGGAAATGATGCACTGAACAAATGCAAACATTGCAAAGGGAACTAGTGTCTAGGTGAAGTATCTCAGGATGCTGGGGCTGGAAAGGACCTTGGGAATCATTGATTTTAATTCCCTCAAGGTCAGTTGCATATTTTAAAATATTAAAACGATTGTCTAAAGAGCTAGAACAATCAGTTGTCTCAAGAGATGAGATTCTACCTCTCTCTTAGAAACCTCATTTGTTGTTGTTGTCTTACTATATCATAAAACTCCAGAACAAAGGATGCAAAGTTCTAGTGCAGGAGAAGTCATTACCAATGACAGTTTTGGAAGAAATGAGTCCATACTGTTAATGACAGGAATATATTTACTCTGTAATTCAGCAACTTTAAAGCAGTCTCCAGTGAAGGGGCTTGGGTATCTCAGATCAAACTTGCTCAGACAAAATTGGTTTTAAATGCATTGTCTTTAAGATTTTTAATTGACTCAATCATTCTGAAGTCTAGCAAAGAAATGCAAATAACTACTTGTAACTATTAATTTGTAAAGGTATAACACCTCAGGAATGAGTCAGTCTAGAACAGTGCAGGGAAGCAAGTCCAACTGCCATCCTAAGGGACCCTGCCCCTTGAGGTAGACGGTGGTGGGAAGGCCGGGGGACTTTCTGACCTACTTTTAAGTCCCCACTTCAAACCCCAAACTTCCTCTCCTCTTCTTAAACTCCCAGAATATCCAAGTTTGTCATTTTCCTCTTCCCATTAGGAGGTAATTCTTTTTTTTTTTTTTTTGCAGGATGCTTTATATAACCCTAAAGCCCAGCCATTTCTGATCACATCCAATGATAAGACATTCCATTAAACCCCAGTCTGGCTTCATTTCTGACTGGCTGAATGTCCTGAATGTTCCTTCTTGTCTTATCTTCCAGGTGCCCACCACACAACTAGCATATAATAGGTACTCAACTTTTCTTATTGCTGGTAGTTTGCTAACACAATTTTAATGCGATCTACAAAATTTGTATGAGCTTATGATTTTAGTTTGACTCAACAGTAAATCTACTTTCTCAAACTCAACCTCTATTTCCCATCTCACAAGAGATTACTCCTGGCCATTATTTAACTGGAGCCCATTGTATTCTAGAAACCATGAATTTAAATCTGGCCTTCAGAAAGTTTGTAGTCTATTGACTAAATAATAACCACTATACTTGGAACTTCCTATCACACATGTTGCCTAGAATCATATTCTAGTTGTTTCATGTTTATAGATTTTTGCAACTGGGCATGGTGGCACATGCCTATAATCCCAGTACTTGGGAGACTGATACAGGAGGATCACAGGTTCAAGGATAGCCTCAGTAAGTCGTGAGACTCGAATCAACCTAGCGAAACCCTGTTTCAAAATAAGAAATAAAAAATTGGGCTGGGGATGTAGCTCAAAGATAGAATGCCCCTGTAATTCAATTCAATCCCTAGTAACACACACACACACACACACACACACACACACACACACACACACACACAGTGAATAAACCACATGCAAAGAGGTGGGGTTACTGGAGTTACTCTCATTGAGAGAGAATTACCAGAATTTTAAACAGGGTGGAGATGGGAGTCAGTCAGGCACAGTATAGAAGGGACTACTAGATTGGAGCCAGGAATGCTAGAACTGACTCTCCTAACTAAATGCAGGACCTTGGGCAAATTGCTGCATTAATGACCTCTTAAATCTCTTCCCACTCAAATGATCTATAGTTTGAGAGAAAAATGCAGGTTCTCTTTCTCTCTCTCACCTTAAAGGAAGAGAGCCAGGCATGCTGGCACAAACCTGTAAACCTAGTACTTGGGAGGCTGAGACAGGAGGATTGCAGGTTCAAAGTCAGCCTTGGCAACCTAGCAAGACACTGTTTCCAAATAAAAACTAAAATAGGGCCAGGAGTATATCTCAGAGATAGAGATAGAATGCCCTGGATTCAATCTCCAGCAACATACACACACACACACACACACACACACACACACACACACACACAAAATCAAGAGGTTATATGATAGGTTTTCATGTAAAGCCTGCCTGAAGAGGCTATGAGACTTATCCTAGAAGACAGAGCTAATTAATGGCAATAAAAATTCAAATTCCTACCTCCTGGGTCTCTGTACAGTAGTAAGTCCTGCATATAATGTCAAATGATTTGTGGTTAGAAGAGAGCACAGCCCATGGAGGAACTTCCAGTGGTGGAGAGAGTATAATGCAGGTCTGGCTGGGAGAAAACCCCAACACACGACACATCTGAAAGAGACTCTTAATCCATAAGTAAGAGTGTTAATATGATAAAAGGTAACTAGGACTCACTGGTAAGTAAAATTATTTGTTTTACTTATTACTAAGACATACAATAAATCCAGCCAGAATATATTCAAATACAGAAATTTTTACCATGAATATAAGAGGCAAATTAACAGAGATGTTTTAAAAATAGTTACAATAATGGTCTATAAGGTCATATGAGTATTAGTGTGATTATTGGGGTCTTAGGGCAGTAGCTACTACTCTTTTCCTTTCCTGATCTTAGAGTCTCACTTCCCCAAGCATTAAACCCTGGTAGTGAAACAAAGCTACTGTTCTCCCCAATCCTCTCTGACTCCCAGGGAGACAGCACAGAGCAGCTGTAGCAGGTAATGTGAGAATGAGATTGGGGGCTACAAGAAGATGGGGCCTCTCTGCTGAGAGCAGTTTTGACCACATTCCTTCAGGGAAGGTCTGGGCCTTTCTCTTTAGGCCCTGTCCATCTGGGCCTTTAATCCACAGCTTCCCAGTAAGCCTTGTGAGATGCTCCATCTTCCAGCTTGGCCCAGTGCTCACTTTTTATACCCCCAAGTATAACACCCTGGGGAAGGACTGAAGGAGATGAGAAGATGAACCCGGATATGGCACAGAGCACTGAGAGCAAGTTTCCAGGATAATGGCTTCATGGAGAAGGAAAATTTCTGAGGACCAAGAGAAAACCAGTGAAACATTAATGGATAGACTGAGTACAACAAATTCTGAATGATGACTTTTAATAAATTTATAATGAAAAAATAAAAATAAAAGATGCATTTAAAATGTCTGAGGATCCTTGAATAAAATGGCCGATTCTAGGTCTAGGCAGAGAAAGTACAAGGTTAGCCTGGAACATTTTGTGCCAGCATACAAGAAAGTACCCCCAAACTAACGGAGACATGTCAAAAGGACACAGGAACTGACCTGTACACCTTACACTGGCCAAATCTGGGACAACTTGAGCACCAAAAACTAAGATAAATGCAATTGACTGTAATACACTGAATTGAAAAAAAGCCCACCAGTCAATAATAATGTTCCCAAAAGGAGAAAAAGGGAGAAGAAAAGTACTTTTTTACAAAAAGAAGTATTCTAGCTAATACTTGCAGAATGTATTATAGAACAGAAAAGACATAATTTTGCAACCTACAGTGTAATTATTGATTTAGACAAGGATCATTAATAGATAATAAAATCACTAGGTGAAGAGTTTTTGGGAAACAAGATATTTACACAGTGACAGAGTATTACTCCAAGATTAATTATAAATTACTCCACTTATTAATTAGAAGTGGAAAATGTACTTTTACAATAGTGAAATCCTAAGCAAGTGATATTTATCATCACTATAGTGGAACAATTGTTATTAACTGCTCTTTAGATAATACAGTGTGAAAAACACAAGTATTACCTGTGAAGTGTTTTGTCAAATGTCTTCAACATGAATTTTGTCAAGCATTTAGGTCTGAATTCTAATTTGTAGGAAATACAGGAGATAGAGGAACAAGGTAAATGACACTCTAATGAAAGAATTAGACAAATCTAGAATGTAAACATTTTAAAACTATCCTGAATTCCTCAAAAATATCAATGTTATGAATAAACAAAGGTGGAAAATTGATCTAGTGTAAAAGAATTAAAAAGATCTAAAGAAATAGAACCTTGAAAAGTATGACCCTTGTTGGATCCTAGTAAAAAATTGGGGGAATAATTGGGTAAATTTAAATATAGATTGTCTACCAGGCATGGTAGTGCACGCTTGTAATCCCAGTACTTGGGAGGTGGAGACAGGAGAATCGCAGGTTCATCGCCAGCCTCAGCAACTTAGTGAGGCCCTCTGCAACTTAGGGAGTCCCTGTTTCAAAATAAAAAAAGACTAAAACTGGGCTGAAGGTATAGCTTGGAGGTAGAATACCCCTGGCTTCCACCTCCAGTATCACACACACACACACACACACACAAAAAAAAAAAAAAAAAAAGAAGAGGAGGAGGAAGAAATTATTTCACCAGAGGTCCACTGCAGGAGAAAATGGGGTTATAATATATAGATGTGTATTATACAGTGACTCTCATTTCCTCATATAGAAGAAAAACTGGGCTCCTCCCTTCCAGGAAAGGCCCATTGCTGATTTTCTGAAGTTTTAAGAGGTGCTCATTCTCCAGCAATCATTTGTATTTTTTTCTTATCAACATGATTTCAAAGCATGAAAAAAAAAAAACAATGAAGGATTTAATAAATGCAGATATTAACCCATACCCTTTCAATGAAGCTGTAACAGGGTACATATCTGATCTTATGGCCTCATCAATCTGAGAGCTGCCTTCTCAAACTGACTGGCCCCTGGCTCCTGGTATCCCTTCAGAAGAGGGGCCAGTGCATCTCAGAGAAGAAAATGGCAGATGAGCATCCAAACTGACATTTTAATCAAGAATTCCATGGAAGGTACAGTAGACAATGTGATCCTGAGCACGGTATAAAGAAAATTGAAATATGGAAAATGAAGGAGAAAAGGAAAATGGGTAGGTAGCACACTTAGAACATTTAAAAATCTTTCAAATCAGACAACTATGTACTCCAAGTTCCATAGCAGAGCCTAGAAATATTGGCTAGCTGTATGGGAATATAACATATGGTAATAGCAACTTCCCAGCTTGAGAATGAACATCCCAAGTTTTACCTATCAAACCACTCAAAAAATAGTAAAAACAAGATAATACGAGGAAAATGAAGTTAAAATTTGAGGTACCTTTGCAAAAATTTATACATCATGTAGGTTCCCATGCTGCCAGCAATATTCCTAAAATATCAATCACTTCTCTTCTATGAAACCATTCAGAGAATAAAAGCATATTTTTTTTTTTAGCTTACTTATCTGGTGGTTAGCTGCTTTAGTTCTTAATTTCACAAAGCTAATATAGTCTGAGCTAAGAATTCTCCTAATGAGAAAAATACAATTTAAAAATGGTATAAATAAGCTGGGCGTGGTGGTGCACGCTTGTAATCCCAGCATTTGGGAGGCTGAGACCGGAGGATCCAGGGTTGCAGTCAGCCTCAGCTACCTAGTGAGGCGCTCCGCAACTTAGTGAGACTCAGTTTCAAAAAAAGAATTAAAAATAGGGCTGGGGGTATAGCTCGGAGGTAGAATGCCCCTGAGTTCAATCCCCAGTACTGCAAAAAAAAAAAAAAAAAAAAAAAAAAAAAAAAAAAAAAAAAAAAAAAAAAAAAAAAAAAAAAAAAAAAAAAAAAAAAGGTATAAATAATCGATAATCGTTGCACAATGGCATAAGAAACCTAAAGAAGATGAAATCTATATTTGAAAAAGGACATATTTAGCATGCTCAAATGATTAAAATAATGACCTACATAAGAAGACTAGAAGGGTCCTACTGGCTACTTTCTCTGTTAAAAAAGATTTTCACTATTTGTAAGACAACTTATACTTCGTAAAAATCTTCTAGATAAAAGCCACATAGAAAAAGGCATGTACAAAATGCTATCTTTGTTTATTCATCTACCTATTCATTCAACATAATTTACTGAGCACCAATTACATCTCAGCACCATGCAAGGTGGTGAGGGATACAAATGTAAGGCCCCACAAGGAACTCAGTTTAATTAGAGCAACCAACGGGTAAAGAAATAGTACCATAAAGCATTTTGTTTTTGTTTTTAAGTAATGGGGATTGAACCTAGGGTCTCATGCACACAAAGCAAGCACTGAGCTATATCCCCTGCATTTTTTTTTTTTTTTTTCGGTACCGGGGATTGAACTCCAGGGGCATTCTACCTCCAAGCTACACCTCCAGCCCTATTTTTATTCTTTATTTTGAAACAGAGTCTCACTAAGTTGCGGAGGGCCTCACTAAGTAGCTGAGGCTGGCTGCAACCCCGAATCCTCCGGTCTCAGCCTCCCAAGTACTGGGAGTTCTCCTGCCCTTTTTGATTTCATTTTTATTTTGAGATATAGTCTTGCTAAGTTGTCCATGCTGGCTTCAAATCTGAGATCATGCTGCCTTAGCCTCCAGAGTAGCTGTGATAACAGGTTTGCACCACTGTGCCCAGCCCATAAAGTGTTTCAAGGATATTTTGAGAGGTAGTGATTATTTCTCTTTAGGCATGGGAGAAGGGGCTGGTGGAATCGGGAAGACATCACAGGAGATGTGTCTCTTGGGACAGATATGTGCAGATGTCTAGCAAGCAATAGAAAAGGGAGAGGGAACAATACAAGCAAAGACATGGAAGTAGGAAAGAGCACAGCCCATCGACATACCTGGGAATACTTCGGGATGCTGTGGGTGACTGGGTGAGAGAGGTGCTTTTCAGTGAATCCAGAATAGAGAGCGATCAGAGCAAAAGATCATGGGTTGAGTTTGGAGGCAATATTTGTAGGACCCCCAGGAGGAGTTGCCAGAGGATTTTGCCTATAAATCTGGGCAAGAGAGGGCCTATCTTAGCTTCCTTTTTGAGAGTCCTGCTCTGTCCTTCCGCCAGATAAGCCCCTTCACACAGGACCAACGGCACTTTTCCACCTAGAGCACATCCCCTGTGCTCCTTCCAGAGTACTCCAGCTCCCCAGGATCACAGAATGCTTTGCCCAAATGGTCCAGGGCCTGCTTCCAGGACAGTATATGCTTCTTCCTCAGTTCACTCTCCTAGGGATGTGTACTTCAGAGGTACAACCTGCTCTCTGGAGAGTGGCTCTGAAGATGATGTTGATGATGGAGATGGTGACAATGATATCTCTGTTCCTTTGTGTTTTTTCACTCTTCCTCAAACATCCCTTTCCTCTTTTTTTTTTTTTCCTTAAGCCTCTACCTAAATTCCTATGTGCCAAGCTTTGAATGTGCCTTCTAAAACTTCATGTGTGGAAATTTAATCCCAATTCATATGTTACTGGTATGTGGAGGTGGGCCTTTGGGGGGTAATCAGGATTAGATTAGACCATTAGTGGTTTTACAAGAAGACTAAGAGAGACCAGAGCTAGCTAGCATGCATGCTATGTCTTACCATGTAATGCCTCTGTCATGTCATGATGGGGCAAAAAGATCCTCACCCAACTCCAAGCAGAATGCAGGAGCTATGGTCTTTGACTTGCCAGCCTCCAGAACCTTGAGCCAAATAAACTTCTATGTCTTATTAAATATTTAGTCTCAGGTATTTGTCATATCAACAGAAAATGGACTAAGATACTATACTTCTCTAGGAAGTCTTCCCCTTGCCCATTAGGTTCTCCTCCATTTGCTTCCATGGTCTCCTGTGCTCACTTTTATCACAGCAAATAATAGGCTACTGATATTTATTGAATGAGTGGTCTAGTTTCCAGGATGACCAAGCACCCTGATTTACCTACAACTGTCTGGTCTTAGTACTGAAACTCCAGCATCCCAGGAAACTCTTCAGTCCTAGGCAGCCCAGGTGGTTGGTCATCCTAAACTGTCATCTCAGTTTTTTTTGATGAGCAAATAAATGAATAGCATCATGTCAATATCAAAGCTGGAGACCCTCAACTTTTCTTATGTGTATGCGAGCAAAAACCCCAAGAGATCTGAAGGATTCAGTTCTTTCCCAATACTCATCAACCCTCATTGAGCTGATTACGCAGTAGGCAAAAACATGATCTAGCTAGATTCCTTTCCCAGTTATGTTTTGCCCCATAATCCTGAAGGAAGAATAGTTTAATTTCTCAACGAGGGTCCTTATCTGAATCAGAGGAATATGATTTGAGTTCTACTTTCTCAATTCTCTTAAGGTTAGCACATAACTAGTACACATCTAGATGCATAAGTTGATATATTACTCATGACTGATGCCTTAGGGCATTTAAAGTTTAACTCTTTTACCTGTAGAGAAATCCACAGGCCCTACAGAATGCTCTATGATTGTCCCTCTGCTCTTGCTCATTAGCACAGCTAGCTAGAGGAGGGAAGCTATGGGAAGGAAGTGTCAAAGGATCGAACTGTGTTATCTCTGTTCTTGCAAATGAGGAAGAGGCCTAGAGAGGAAGTGTGTTCTCATTTTCCCAAGATAGGCAAAGGTAGAGAACTGTGAGATCTCTCCATTGGGGGGAGGTGAGGGACAGAAAGACACTCCTAGGCCTTGATGCGGTGGTCATCTCCCACTTTTCTTCTCAGCTGGCAATTGTCAAAGTCAGGCAGGATTGGACATTATGTTGTGAAAGACAAATGCTCTCTCTATAAATAAATTGACTTGGAACAATCTCAAATACGCATAAACCACACTGGCTTTAAATGTAACTCTTGACTTTTCTTTCTCTTCTTGAAAGGTCAACAAGGAAAGATCTTCAAGAGAAGCCTTACCAAAATTCAACCTAAGAAAACTGGAAGAACTTTTCTGTATTTCTTATAGAAAACCGTATTTTATTCCCAAATACTTGCTTAAAAGCTCCTGAATGCAAAACATTCCTCTCTAAGCATGCACCTGTATATTAGACTTAAGCTCACACTTACATAGTATGCATCAATCCTTTTAAAGATTTTCTAGAGGAGGTGATTATTCATTTTGTCATTCAATTTTCCATTATAACTTTCATATATAAAATTACTGCATGCTAATGGGGTACTGTGTAAAAAGAGAATATTTTTAGTGACTCAGCTGAAAGAAAAGATCACTGATGAGTTTTCCCATCTGAGGAGGAATTAGGGACAAATTTCTGAGGCTTGGAAACTACCAGAATGCACAGTAATGGAATGGAAGCCTTCGATTCTGAAGCAGAGATGTCCACTTTTAAGGAACATTTTGCCTTAATGGTATTATTTTTCATTTGTACAACAAAGTTAATTAAATCTCCTCTTCCCCAATCATTATTACATCACTACGTTAGCAAGGACAATAAAACACAGGGTTTTGATTTTTCAATGAACAGTCATTAATATGAAAGGGTCACAGCATTGCTAATGCTAATTAGAAGTGCACTTAATGTCTGGTTCGCATAATTTAAAGAGGACCTAGAAAAGAAAATACTTTTGATGGTGTGAGGAAAAAATGTCTAATTTGGCTAAAAGAGGTTAAATTTTACTGAAGCATCCCAAGTGGGTACAGACTGCTGCTAGTATCAAATGGTCTTGCTGGGCAAAATGTTTTGAAGGAAGCCTTCCTATTGAGATTTCACCTTAGTTTGTCAACTACTATTCACTAAGTTTCAAGGGTCCACATGCTTGTTACTTGTAAATTCTTTAAGGCCTTGACACAGCCTCAGATGATTTTTTTTTTTTTTTCTGGATGGAGATTCTACCATCAATCTTGAGGAAGTGTTAAACCCTAGCTCCGTTTTAACTTCTTAGCATTCTTCCCACAGGCTGTCTACTTTGGGCTCCCTAAATCAAAGGACTATTTGGAAAGACCAATCCCACAGAATCTCAGATTGGGGTTTTGAGTGACACCTCCCCCACCCCCCCGCTATAAATTACTGCTGGCAAGGAAAACGAAGGTGAAGTATAGACGGAAAACCCTTCTAGATTAGTCTGTCAGCTGAGGAGCTGCATTTGTCCTTATCCAGATTTCCATGGGTTTGGTAAGGAAGTGATACAGAAAATGTGTGGCCTCCACGAGGCCAAAACAATAGGCTGAGAATGTATTTATGGGGGTCTTTCAGCTTCTTTATTGGCTTAAGGTGTTTTCATCTACCCCTCAATAAGGGGCAGGAGAGCGTACGAGTGCGGCAGGAAATGATGGGTGGTGGGGGAAGGTGCTAAGACCAAGCGCAAAGCGACTCGGCCTCCTTGCGCAGTTGCCAGGATAGCGCGGCCCTAGCAGCAACGGCAGAAGCCGCACCGCGTCCCGGCAGCGGCTGCGAACCCAAGTGACGCATTGCAGGTACGAACCAGCCAATCAGAGGCCGGCTCAACGACTATCGGGTGAATGGCGCCACCGCCGATGCTCCTCCGCGCCGCAAAGTAGCGCTCCTCAGGCGCGGCTCCACCGGCCTTTTAACGGCTCAGGGGGGGAACGAACCCCACTTACGTCACCCGTTCCCCACTGCCCTTTATCGCTTGTCTGGTTGACCAATAACTGTGGATAAAAGGGGTCTCGAGGAGTGTTTGAGGGGAGGGGGCTGGCCGGGACTCGTTTGCGATGTTCCGTTATCTGGCGTGCGGCGGAGGGATCTGGCGGAGGGAGGTGTTTATGAAGGCGGGGGGGCGGAGAAGGAGAATTAGTCCGAGTGGAGCGAGCGAGCTGAGTGGTTGTGTGTCTCATCTCGGAAACCGGTTGAGCTTGCAGCATGGTGAGTGCGTCGCGAGCTGCCGGCGCTTGACCTGTGGGGGGAAAGGCTGAAGCGCCTTGAGCAAGGGAACTCGCCATCTTACATCAAGGAGATCTTCTCGTCAGGATGGCGCAAAAGATCCCAGGGCGCCCGCGACGGTTGTGTCGCAGGTGCTCCCCCACGCGATTCTCCCCGGGGGGCTTTCTCTAGTGGGTCAGGGTTGGGTTCACAGCCCCTGGGGCCGAGAAGCGCCTTCGGGGCTCGGCCGGGAGAGGATGGATCTGGGGTGCGGGGAGTCTGGCACATGGGGAGAGGGAGCGTGAGCGCTTTGAGCGGGCGTCTGGAAAGGTCAACCCGGAGGCCGGATTCAAACACCCGACGGACGGTTAGTGCGGCCGCCAGGAAGCGCCTTTGTCCGCTCGCGGCCGCCATGCGCGGCGGGGTGGGGGCGGGGAGCGCCGCTCCGCCGTTAGCCGCGTCCCCCGCGTGCCGGGTCCGGGGGGCGCGCGGGCGGGCGGGCGGCGCGCGGTGTGGGCCGAGCCCGCGCGGCGCAGGGAGCGGCCGATGGGGGCGGGGCGGGCGGGGCGGGCGGGCGGGCGCCGCGCGCGCGGGGTCGGGAGTCGGGAGCCGCCGCCCGGCCCGGCTCCGACCGCATCCCAGCTGCTGCGTTGGCACCTGCAGGACTGCGGAGGTCTCCAGAGCGCCCCCCCCCCCCCCCCCCCCCCCCCCCCCCCCCCCCCCCCCGGGAGCCCCACTCTTCCTTTTCCATCTGGACCAGTCTTTAACTGCCTATGCCTAGGGAACATTAAAAAAGTTACGTGGCTTTATTGTTGAAGGAAATGAGTTATGCCTGAAGTCATATGCATCCCCGAAATACACCTCTGGCTAGGGACAGTAGTCGACTCCAGCTGGGGTCTAAAAGGTGTTTACCACTGAGCGTATGCAAGCTCTGGGGTGACTGCCATTCTAACGTGAAAGTGAGTTTTCATGTAACAATTGGATGAATGTCTTTGAAAGGGACCACTATCATTTCCTGAGTACTCACGTGCATGCTAAAGAATTACCACCGCATACAGCGTTCCTTGACAATGACTCGTATTTTTGTGAAGTTGTCAGCTGATCTTAATGTAAAACTTAATTCGTTTCTACAATAATGGCTATCAAATACTGTAGTGGTAGAATAGTATATGGGGTGAGCCGGGAATTTTAGAAAGCATTTCTCTGTCACCTAGGACTGGAGGTCATGCTTTTTCCTGTTTTAAAAAAAATGAGGTTGATAATTTGCAATACTTTGGATCCTTCTGCCAAGTGGTTATGATGATGGGTGTGTCTAGGAGTCAAGGTGACATCTTAATAAGAGTTGGGAATCCTTGCCAAGTGAAACCTCCAGCCTGTATGGGTGTGGGTAGAGTTCATCGTGGGTAAAACTAGCATTCATTTAAGTTGATGGATTGTTCCATTGTGATATTTTACATTCTGAATTTGAATATGCTCTTTTCATCTTGATACTTTAAATTATTCCGAACTTTAATGTGTTGGTTGAATTTACTCTTAAGCAAAATGTACATTATAAGCATCTAAACAAAATTCCAAGTTGTGTAGTAAATTTCAAGTGAAGGGTAAGATTTTTTCCTAATTTGTTCTCATAACTGAATTAAGAACTCAGATTTTATCAGGAAAGTGTAGTTTGTATCTTTTTATGGGTCCTTTGCCAGTGACAAGCTTTTGTAGTTACTGTTTGCATCATTAATGTATTGGAGGTTTTTAGTTTGTTAAATTGACATTCTTAAATAGTTTAAAAATTGCCCTCAGGTAACTTCATAATTACAAGACTTCGAAATTGTAAATTAGGACTCCATCAAATTAAGGAATAAATATATTAACTGGATATGGAAGTATATACTGCTCATATAGATCTTAAATTTATATATAGTCAATACATGTTTGTTGAAAGGGAGTTAGTGACAGGCGAGGTGGCACAGGCCTGTAATCCCTGTAGTTGGGAGGCTGAGACAGGATTGCAGGTTCAAGACCAGCTCAACAACTTGGTGAGATCCAGTTTCCAAATAAAAAATAAAATAGAACTGGGGATGTAGTGAGATAAAATGCCTTTGGGTTTAATCCCCAGCATAAAAAAGGGGGAGGGGTGCTTAAGATAAGTTAAAGATGTGGAGGTAGAAAATTTTGTCACTTTAATTACCATTGATTAGGCCCTGCAAGGTCTTTTTTTTTTTTTTTTTTATGTGCTTTTCATTGGTGCATTATAGTCTCACATTATAAGGTCTTTTTCTCTTAGACTCAGGAAATCAAATGATTTGCTTTGGCTCTGTTACCATACAGAAAGTTCTAGCTTCAGCTAGAATTTAGGCCTTTACTAAAGGTCCTAATTTTTATGAAGTCGTTTTGTTCCAGTGATGTTTGTTTTGGTTAAAAATGCATATAGTTGCTTTTCTGTCAGAATTTAGGGTTATCTTTTTATTCTACTGAAATTATTTAGACTGCTTTTAATAAAGGTAAAAGAAATATCCTGACTTCTAATTGTAGAAAAAAATCATATGAAGCCTTTGTTGTATCTAAGTAGCATTTGTTGGAATGCACAGATGGGAATGGATTAAGTAGTTTATATTTCCTTTCACTCCCATGTACTCATACATGTTTTCAGATAAAAACTTCAGATTTATTCAAAGCCACTTTTGGCTTCATGAACTCCAAGAGTATTCATGTCTACTTTTGAGTGTCACTTTAAGTAAGTACGTAATACATTCACTTCAGGTCACTCCTATGTGCAGATTAGTACTTGATGTTTACTGTGGTTACCCAAAATACAGTTTCTAGTTCAGTAGGTCGGGGTGGAACCTAACAGTATACTAACGTCTGGAAACCCTGTCTGGATTGACAAGAGCAGTAGGAAGAATATCAGTAGTTAGGAAATAAGAGAGGCTGGGTGTGGTGGCACACGCTTGTAATCCCAGTACTTGGGGAGGCTGAGACCGAAGGATCACAGGTTTGCATCCAGCCTCAACTACTTAGTGAGGCCCTGTTTCAAAATAAAGAATAAAAAATAGGGCTGGGGTTATAGCTTGGAGTGTAGAATGCCCCTGGGTTCAATCCCCAGTACCTACTGCAAAAAAAAAAAAAAAAAAAAAGGAAAAGAAGTGAGGAAGAACCAGTCATCTCCAGTGAATTAGTCTTCACTTTACTGAAATAAACACGTTAATGAGCTTGTGTTTTCCCAGAAGTATAATTCTTGTTCTTTTAACTAAGAAAATGACACTCTCCATAAACAGAAGGAAGAATCAAATTCATTTGCTTGGAGTTGGAAAAAGTAGAGTGCTAGGGATTCTTTATGTTCTTGATTTTTAGGATTTTTCAATCTGAATGTTGCTGGTAGTTTATTTTAAAACTTTAAATGCAGATAAGTAATAAACACAAAAAGCTTTGAAACCTTCAAGCAAAATTGAGAGCTTTCACATTGTGAATAACTTAATCTCCTTTGTTATTCTCGAATTTCTTTTTTTGTGATCTGTTTTAAGATTGTAATTTGCCTGGAGATAGAGGGAGCTAGACAAGATGGTTTGAGGCCCTTTAGTTTTGACTTAACAAGAAAAATGGGACAATTTCAAAGTTTTTTTAATAGCCAACATTCTAGTTTCTTCCTGAGGCCTTCTCATTCATATACACAAGAGCCTCCCCCAACCCCCCCCCCCCCCAACATGTTGATAGAACAGATCCCACTGTCTCCTAGCATTCATTCCTTCAGCTTTCACACATGGTATAGTGACTGTCAGGTATTTAGCTTAACATTTTTAGTCCTCAGCTGATTTCACCTGCTATATCTGTTCTTAGGTTGTACCTTGTAGTTTCAGTTTGTGCAAATACGCTTTTTCTGCTTAAACAAAATTAACATGGGACATGGTAGGTTTGCTGGAAAGGTCTTTGGAATGCCGTGCATGTTCACCTTCTGTGTGGAAATTGGGCTGGTCAGGTTGATATTAACATTGTATGTTCTTTGATTAATTTATATAAATTAGTAGTTATTAGTTAGCCCATTTGCCTAGCTTATACAGAGTCTCACTTATTCAGCATAACCACCCTTGCAAGGTAGGCATTGTTTTACTGATGAAGTTGACTATGAGAGGTTGAGTAACATGTGTAGGGTCACCCAGCTATTAAGTGGTAGAGCTGGGATACCAGCCCAGCTATGAATCAACACCATGTTTTTTCCCCACCATGCCATATTGCCCTTTCTAAAGAAAGGATTGGAGCCTGCAAAATGAAATCCAACTAAAATTAATTCTCTCTAGCTCCTATTATAAACAAACATCAATTTAGTGGATTCACTGGATTTTAAGTCTTACTCCTAGGGAAACTGTGTATGACGTTACTCCCAAGTATTTTTGAGTGGAGATGGGGTAAAAGAATTTATCTTAGGAACTTCTGTATTTGAATTTAATTACTGGCTTCTCAGTTTTCAGTTACCAGCTCCTTTGCTTTTTTGAAAAAAAAAAAAGAAAGAAAGAAACATTCATTTCTCATCATAGTCAAATCAGAGTTACCAAGCAAGGGAAGAAAATTCTTCCTGGGTTGTCACATTTTATCATTCCACAATTAAGGCCATTCCGCATTGAGGTGTTACACCTTCCTCAGGGGTGTGTTCATTTATTAAAGATTGAAACCAGGCAGGCAGTGTTTTATTTTCTTCTCCCAACAAGTAAGCAAATGGATTAATCTTGGTTCACTTGACTCCATGTTGGTAGAGATTTTAGATAGGGGCTGTTTCTTGGCGGTGCCCCTCAGTACCACAAAAGCAGTTGTTTCATGCATGTATATACTAACAAGCAGTGAAACATCTAACGATGAAGGCCACAGGACAACAAGGAACCTAGATATTTTGCAAACTTCTTTATTATGGTGCTCTGAAGGTATTAGGTTCTGCTGACAATTTAGTGTTTAAGCCTAGGTCTATTAGTAATTTAACCTGAAATGGGGGGTGTGTTTGGGGGGGGGGTAAAAACACATGCTGTAAAAACATCACAAACCAGACTAATTCCAGCAACTTAGTGTAAACACACCTACAGTCTCATCCACTCAGGAGGCTGCCACTCAGGAGGATCACAAGTTGGAGGCCAGCCTGGGCAACTTAGACCCTTAGATCGTCTCAAAATAAGAAATAAACTGGACATGGTGGCACATGCCTATAATCCCAGTACTTGAGAGGCAGAGACAGGAGGATCAGTTTAGCAAGGCTCTGTTTTAAAAAAAAAAAAAAAGGAGTGTAGCTCCAAGGTAGAATGCTCCTGGGCAATCCCTAGTACTGAGTAAGTAATAAAAAGGACTGGGGATGTAGCTGCGGAGCCGGGCGATGCTCTACAGTCTATAGCAAAAAAAAAAGAAAAAGAAAAAGAAACACAAAAACCACACAAACCTTAGGCTTGCTTTGGGGTTTCAAAAATCTAGAGAAGCTAGGCTTGGTGGCACATACCTGTAATCCCATTACTTGGAAGGCTGAGATAGGAGGATTGCGGGTTTAAGACCAACCTCAGCAATTTAGCCAAGGCCCTTGGCAACTTAGCAAAGACTCTGTTTCAAAACAAAAAATAAAAAGGGCTGGGGGTATAGCTCAGAGGTAGAATGCCCAAGACTCAATCCCTAGTATTGCCCCCCCCCCCAAAAAAAAAAGAAAAGAAAATATGGGTGGCTGAACTTAACCTTTGGTAAACATTGTAGTTGATATGTTCAGAGCTCTGGGTTGTTTGCATCTGCTGGCCAGGTAATGAATAGTAAAAGCTGGTGGGCTTTCCTTCCTCCCAATCTCACCTGTCATATTAGGTTTAGGAAATGACTTTCCTGTCAGAATGGTGGTTTTAACCATATATAAGATTTGTTTTTTAATTTGGGATTCTTAAAATACTAGCAATCATCCAGTGGCAATTTCTAGTAGTAGTAGTTTGTATATTTCATAGATTAAATTAAATTTAGGTAGTCTATTTTTGAGAAAGGAAACAGTAGCCCGGTGTGGTGGCACATGCCTCATGCCTCTTTAATCGTAGTACTTGGGAAGATGAGACAAGAGGATCACAGGTTCAAGGACAGCCTCAGCAAGTAGTGAGACTCTTACCAACCTAGTGAGACCCTGTTTCAAACTAAAAATAAAAAATAGGGCTGGGGGTGCAGCTCAGAAGTAGAAGGCCTCTTAATTTAATCTCCAGTACCATATACAAACAAAAGGAAACAATATTTTTATTGGATTCTCTGCTTGCTTTAGAAGAATAACAACTCCAGTTAAATTTGCTGGTATGCCAAATTGCTTGTTTTCAGTTGTGTATTAAGTTTAGATATTTGGGAAGTATACTTTCAAAAATATTCTGAAATATTTGTAAATTTCATACTTCATGTCAAGACAGCTTTATCTGAAGGTAAACTAGATGTGTGCATTTTCTATTTACCTGTTTGTTGCTTGTACTAAGGAATGCTGAACTAAATGAAACTTGGTACAAGGTGAACCTGGAAAGTTTTAAAACTTGTTTCTGTAACTATTAATCTACATATTCCTGAATCACTAATTTGACTCTTTGATCTCTTCATAGGCTGACCAGCTGACTGAAGAGCAGATTGCAGGTGAGAAATAATCTGCTAGATTAAACCTGTTGGATTTTATTATAAATTGATTGGCCAACCTCAAGATACATGCCTGAAATAATTTAGATATATGTCATAGCTGATAATAAATGAGTGTGATGTGATACAATAAGTAATTCAACTTGCTTTGGCAAATGAAAATGTAAACTTGCCTGTGAAAATTTTTTCAGGCTATAATTAGACATATATCATAATCCATGTGAATGTACTTAAAAGCCTAGTGGGTGGTGGTCTTTATTTTGTTTTTTGAGGACTACCTTACTATAAAACATAAATTCTAAGCTGGATGTGATGGCCCACGCTTGTAATCCCAGTACTTGGGAAGCTGAGACAGGAGAATTGCAGGTTTGTGGCCAACTTCAG
>PVLC010010980.1:36523-48719 GCA_004027655.1 Graphiurus murinus
TACTGGGGATTGAACTCAGGGGCATTCTACCTCCGAGCTACACCCCCAGCCCTATTTTTTATTCTTTATTTTGAAACCGAGTCTCACTAAGTTGCAGAGTGCCTCACTAGGTAGCTGAGGCTGGCCGCGAACCCGGATCCTCCGGTCTCAGCCTCCCGAATGCTGGGATTACAAGCGTGCGCCACCACGCCCGGCTCAACTTCAGCTATTTAAGTGAGGCTCTATTTCAAAATAAAGAATAAAGAAATAATAATAGGGCTGAGAGTGTAGCTCAGAGGTAGAATGCCCCTCAGTTCAATCTCTGGTACTGCAAAAAACAAAACATGAATTCTAGGCTAACATTGCAACCCCGAATCAGTATCTTTTTTTTTTGCAGTACTGGGTGGGAATTGAACCCAGGAGCATTCTGCCTCTGAGCTACATCCCCAGCCCTATTTTTTATTCTTTATTTTGAAACAGTTCTACTAAATTGCAGAGGGCCTTACTAAGTAATTGAGGTTGGCCATGAACCTGTGATACTCCCAGCTCAGCCTCCCAAGTACATCAACTGAGGATTAACCTTGAGACCCTGTTTCAAAATAAAGAATAAAAAATAGGGCTGGGGGTGTAATTCGGAGGTAGAATGCCCCTGAGTTCAATCCCTAGTACCACAAAAAAAGAAATTATTACATAAAATATGATATGCTTATCTTTGTGTTATACCATTTAAACAGTAGTACTTTGGGTTTAATACCTTGAGATAGTCAGGTGTGGTGGCCAGACTTGTAATCCCAGTACTTAGGAGGTTATCCCAGTACTTAGGAGGTTGAGACAGGAGGATGGCTTTAGCCATATAGTGAGCTTGAAGGTAGAATGCCTCTGGGTTCAGTCCCCAGTACCATACACACACACACACCGAAAAAAAACAACCTTGAGATGGTTGGGGAAATTTGGCAAAGTTGGCTTTTTTTTTTTTTTAATTGTAGTGTTAAAATGCTTTTCAAGCTATTTTGCTTTTGTTAGACTTCTAAAGCATAAATACCAAGCAGTTTTAACTGCCACAGTTTTCTGGTAAGCAAAGAGGAGTTTGATACATGCTCAGAAGCACTTACACATTTTAAGCTCAAATGGAACTCAGTTGTCTCTCGTTTAAAGCAAGTCTACATACATCCCATAAATAAGAAATTCTGATGCTATCAGAAGTCACTGGTCTCCTCAGATATTCATCATAAACAATATTTGAGGACGTCAATGAAGTAGAAAGCTATTAAAATTAAGGACCAAATTTAAATAAGTTTTATTTTTATTATTGTGTAATTTGACTGAAACTTGGGGTTTATTTTCTAGGGTTGGTAAATCACATGTACTGATTGTGTTGAGGCAGTCAAGGAGATTTTTGTTTAGATATACACCAAGTCTTAAACCCTGTCCTTCTCTAACATTTGTATTTCCAGTCAGGTAGTTGTCTCTTTGTATACAATACAGCATATTCACTTTAGTGTAGAAAGTGTGTTACAGGACCTGTCACATAGTTGATGTTCATTATTGCCCTAAATACATATTCATTCACCCCCCCCCCCCCTTGGTGGTACCGGAGATTGAACTCAAGAGGCACGCTACATCACCAGCCCTATTTTCAATTCTTTATTTTGAAACAGGGTCTCAACTAAGTTGTGGAGGGCCTCACTAAGTAGCTGAGACTGGCGGCAAACCTGCAATCTTCCTGTCTCAGCCTTCTAAGTACTGGGTATTTAGGAGGCTGAGACAGGAGGATCACGGTTCATGGCCAGCCTCAGCTACTTAGGTCCTCCACAACTTACTGAGACCCTGTTTCAAAATAAAGAATAAAAGATAGGGCTGAGGGTATAGCTCAGAGGCAGAATGCCCCTGGGTTCAATCCTCAGTACTGCAAAAAAAAAAAAAAAAAAAAAAACTTGTATCTGTTGTATATTAAAGGATCTAATCTTTAATGACGGATAGCATTCTTTATAAAGAATACTTCCAGGTCATCAGAACATTGTCTTTAAGATAAATTATGCCTTTTCTTTGACTTCTACCATATAAATGAGATTTCTCGTGGGAGTGGGAGAAAAAAAAATCTTGTACTTAGATTCCTTCCTTATCCTGTTCATTTTGTTTTTTCTACATCACAGTTTTCTTTAAAACAGTTCTTGGACTTGAAGCTTTAGTGAACTTTTAGTGTAGAGGAACCAAAACTTTGATGCTACTAAAATAAAATCTGTATGTGATCAGGGACTTTTTTGTTTCTTCTTGTAGCCCCAATGCTTGTCACATAATAAGCACTGAATAAACACTTTTTTTTTTTTCTTGAGGTACTAGGAATTGAGCCCAGGGTCTTGCCCACGTTAGGCTCTGCTACTGAGCTACATCCCCAGTCCGAATAAATATTTCTTGAAAAGTTAAATTTCATTCTCACAAAAGTGTGTCATACACACAAATGTCACAATATTTTTACCTTTTCTTATGAATTCTGCCTCCTCCAAATTCCTTCCTTCCAAATTTGGTATGTGTCAGTGACTGCCTTTGAGGTGGAGACAGATTTTTTTAACTGGTAAATTGCTGGTGACCAGTAACATCTTAGAGTCTAAGACTGTTTGCTTTTCCAGAAGTAATGTTAACAGGCTTCGTATATACTGCAGCCTTAGGTTTACTAAGGTACTTTTTTTTTTTTTTTTTTTTGCGGTACTGGGGATTGAACTCAGGGGCATTCTACCTCTGAGCTATACCCCCAGTCCTATTTTTTATTATTTATTTTGAAACAGGGTCTCACTAAGTTGTGGGGTGCCTCTCTAGGTAGCTGAGGCTGGCTGTGAACCTGGATCCTCCGGTCTCAGCCTCCCAAACACTGGGATTACAAGCGTGCGCCACCACACCTGGCACTAAGGTACTTTTGAAGCTAATCACCACTAAAGACTTGCTTAGAAATTCTCTTAACAGCAAATAACTTGGTTTAAGTAGCATTTCTAGAATTATTTACATTACCAGGTCTCAAAGAGCACTCCAGTCTATTATACCACTAACAAGTTAATTTCATTCATAACTGCCATGATGGTCTTTCTTTGTTGATGTTTTCTTAAGAAATCTGTACCTAAACTCCTATTAAACTTTACCTTTCTTGGTTTATGGTAACAATTACATATAATAACAAAATTCTGATACATGAACCCTTTAAGAGATTATTAAATTCATAATTTTCTAAATAAGTCGAAATTAGTAAGCAGGCATTTGCTTTTTCTTTTGTTACAATGGTTTCATAATAACTTATTCTAATAAAATCATAGGTTTATGTAATCTTCTAATTAGGCAAGAGTCTTGGGATTGCTAATGAAATAAAACTAGTATTTTCTGAAAATTTCAATTTAGGTATAGCTAGAATAAATTTTGATAATTCCCTTATACCTGTCAATTATGTAAAAGATAGCTATTCTGTGATATTCAGGACCTGATGTCTTTATTGTGTATTTAGATTGTGACTCTTGGATATGATTTCAGGTGATTCCTGAGAGTTAATTATATGCTTCTACATGTAAAGATTATGCTAGTTCTGAGCCAGGCGTGATTGTACATGACTATGATCCCAGTACTTGGTACACTGAGACAGGATCACAGTTTTGAGGACACCCTCAGCAACTTATAGTGAGACTTCGAGCACAACCTAGCAAGACCTTGTTTCAAAACAAAAAATAAAATAGCCTGAAGAAACATTTATATGAGAGGTAGAATGCCCCTGGGTTTAAAGCCCAGTACCAAAAAAAAAAAAAAGATTATGCTAGTTCTGAAGGACAGACAGGTGAATTTAAATTGTACATTTGAATTTATTCTTATTTCAAGGAATTTTTGAAGAATTATTAGATTTTAAAACTTGAGACCGGGCATGGTGGGTGTACCCTTGTAATCCCAGTACTTAGGCTGAGACAGGAGGATCTGGGTTAACGGCCAGCCTCAGCTACTTAGTGAGGCCCCCTGCAACTTAGTGAGACCCTGTCTCAAAGAATAAAAAATGGGACTGGGGGTATACCTCAGAGGTAGAATGCCTCTGAGTTCAGTCCCTAGTACTGCAAAAAATAAAACTTCTTGAAATTTGGAATATATGTATATATATATATATATACTTTTAAACTATCCCATCTTCCAAATAATAGTTAAATCGTATAATAGAAGAATGGTCATTGCTATTTAAACATTGGAAATTTATGTACTTGCGGGTAAACTCTGCCTACAGCTAGGCATGTTAGCAGAGAATGTAATGTAAACAAATACATCTATTCCATACCTTTTTTTTGGTACTGGGACTTGAACCCCAGGGGCATGCTATCTCCTAGCTACATCCTCAGCCCTTTTTCTTTTGTTATTGTTCTGAAACATGGAATCACATAGGTTGCTGAGTCTTGCTACATTGCTGGGAGGCCTTCCTTGAACCTACAGTCTTCCTGTCTCAGTCTCCCAAGTAAGTGGATTACAGGCCCGTGCCATGCCCAATTTACCTTAATTTTTTGTAACCTAAGTTACTTAAGTAATAGATACTGTGTCTGAATTCTAGTGATGGATGTGTTCCTAGACAATTTGTACATCTAACTTAAAAAAACCTTAATATGGAAATGTCTTCATCAAATCCTGCTGTTTGTAGGTGGAGACTATTTTTGTCATTATATTGATCTAGGTTAGTACTGTATACTGTTGTCATGAAATCAGTTATTATTGTGATTCTAAGCTGATTATACTAGATGCATCCCTCTGCAAGCAAGTAATATTTAAATGGAATGAAACTTTAAGCTACTACAAACTAGTCAGTATTACCTCATCTAAACAAAACCCTGAAGTAGTTAAAATATTAAGCAGAAGTAAAAGTGGTAGTCCAAAACAGTAATAGGAGCCAGGCACTTGTGTGAGTAATTTAAAAGAAAGTCCAAGCAAAAGATGATGGAAATTTGAACCAAAATATTAGTTGTAGAGGTGGAAAAAGAATCAGGTAATGTTAAAAAGGTAGAATTTGTGTTCTAGAGTTGTTGAGTATAGAATTCATTTTTATATGTCTGGCTTGAAGTCAATCAGGAAATGTCCTGGAAACAGAGCTAAAAGTATTAATAACAGAAGTGAGTAAATATTAAGTATTTGTTGTAAGTGGGAATAGATGAAATGGCCTCAGAGAAAAAGAGATAAAATTGGTCACATCTATACTTGAAGGAGGCAGTCAAGAACAAGAGCTGGTAGTATAAGATGAGAAGAAAATCAAACTGCTCTTAGGAAAGCTAAGAGAATTTTGAGTTTTCAGTGTAATTTTGCTGCAAGAAAAAGATCTTTTTCTTGATTTGCCAAGCATCTAAGTGTTTTATCCATATTCTTAAACTTGGGAAGTGAGTACAGTTTATCTTCATTTAACAAAAATGAGGAAGTTGATGCAGAAAAGGTTCAGTCCTTTGCTCTTTATATTGCTAGGAAGTAGCAGAGCTAAGATGATTTAAGTAGGGAAGTCAAGTTCTAAAGCTTGCTTTTTGTTGCTGTGCCATAACCTCACATACTGAAACAAATTTGGTAGGTTAGACAACTAAGTGGATAAGTAAGTGATTGTAGTAGTGGGTTATTAAAGTAATGCCTTCCAAAACTTAGGGGGAGGAATAGGGCAAGTACTTAAGAGAAAATGTGACTTATGCATGTAATCCCAGGAATTGGGAAGCTGAGAAAGGAGGATCACAGGTTTGAGGCCAGCCTTAGCGACTTAGCAAGACCTTGTTTCAAAATAAAGGAATAAAACAAGGCTAAGGGTGTAGCTCAGAGGTAAAATGGCCCTGGGTTCAATCCCCAGCACCATGCACATACACTTGTGTACAGACGCACACAAAAGAAAAGGAAGCCAGGCGTGGTTGTGCACGCTTGTAATCCCAGTACTTGGGAGGCTGAGACCGGAGGATCCTGGTTTGCTGCCAGCCTCATCTACTTAGGCCTTGTTTCAAAATAAAGAATAAAAAAATAGGACTGGGGGTGTAGTCCCCAGTATCGTAAAAAAAAAAAAAAAAGAAAGAGAAAATATAAGTAAGGTTTGTTTAGTTTTACACTAAGAAGAAACATGAAGATAATCTTACGTTGATGGACAAAAACAGTAGAGGAGTAATTGAGTTCAGAGAAAAGATGAAATCGGTGTGGAATTAGTATTAGGTATAAATTGGAGCAGGAATAGACGGACTAAATCGCCTTGGACTCTTAAAGTACACCATTTCTTAAACATGTCAGATAATACATTTTCAAACATATAGATATGTTAGGAAAGCATAATGGCCCTGTGAACTTTGGAATTGCTTTTATATTTGCTTGCTGATAGGGTCTTATTATCTTTTTATATAAAGTACCTTACTCAGAAAGCTGTTAACTCATTTGTGTGACCTTGTACTAACAGTTTAATCTCTTAGTTTCTCTCTCTGAAAATAGTGATGCTAGGTAGTATGGAGTGCTGCTCCAGCAGCTTTATAGATAAAGCTTATGGTGAATTAGAAGAAACATAATTTTGCAAGAAGAGCTTAAGGAATAACATGTTTCATTCTTATTATGAGCTTGGAATTTTATGTTCTAAAGAAAGGCCTAAATTGTTGTCAGTAATGCAGCATTTACTTAAAACTGTCACATCTTGATTAGCCCCATCATTATATATTATTTGTTGGTAATCCCTTCTGCCTTATGAAAAAGAAACTAGCCTATTGCATATTGTTCTGAAGTTTTGAATTTAGTAGTTGATTTAGATGTAGTTTTTACCTTTGACACTTTTTTTTTTGTGGTACTGAGGATTGAACTCGGGCATTCTACATCCGAGCTACACCCCCGGCCCTATTTTTTTTATTCTTTATTTTGAAACCGGGTCTCACTAAGTTGCGGAGTGCCTCACTAGGTAGCTGAGGCTGGCCTCGAACCCGGATCCTCTGGTCTCAGCCTCCCAAATGCTGGGATTACAAGCGTGCACCACCACGCCTGGCCCTTTGACTCTCTCTTTTTTTTTTTTTTTTTGCGGTACTGGGGATTGAACTCAGGGGCATTCTACCTCCGAGCTACACCCCCAGCCCCTTTTTATTCTTTATTTTGAAACAGTCTCACTGAGTTGCGGAGTGCCTCACTAGGTAGCTGAGGCTGGCCGCGAACCCGGATCCTCCGGTCTCAGCCTCCCAAATGCTGGGATTACAAGCGTGCGCCACCACGCCCGGCTCCTTTGACACTCTTAATGTAGTGCAAATAAACACTTATATGTGCTTGGTACCAATTTTTATTTTTTTATTGTGAATGTTGATTGTATCTGTAATTTAATGTTTCACAGTATAACTTCAGTGGAAAATAAAGAAGGTAATTATTTGGGGAATTGATTCTTTTTCCTCATTCATCCTCGGATAGTTTTACATTTACCTGGTTTACTATTGGATTTCTTGGTAAGATTTTAAATCCAAAACTCTGGCAGCTCAACATGAACATACACTAGTATGATTGGCTAAAAATGCTTGGAATATTATCACAAAGACTTCATGTTAGGAATTGAAACCGCCTATTATGTACTGTCTCCATATATATCTTTGTTCTTTACAGAGTTAATTAGTACATTTTATTTGGTTGTTTTTATTAACCTATATATTTGGATTGTGGTCTTTCAAACAGAATTCAAAGAAGCTTTTTCACTATTTGACAAGGATGGTGATGGAACTATAACAACAAAGGAACTGGGAACTGTAATGAGATCTCTTGGGCAAAATCCCACAGAAGCAGAATTACAGGACATGATTAATGAAGTAGATGCTGATGGTAGGTCTTTAACTCGGGGGGAGTGGAAGGGTTTGAAAAAGAGGTATTTGTTTTCTGTGTAATGCTTCAACTAAACCATTTCAGGTAATGGCACAATTGACTTCCCTGAATTTCTGACAATGATGGCAAGAAAAATGAAAGACACAGACAGTGAAGAAGAAATTAGAGAAGCATTCCGTGTGTTTGATAAGGTAGGTATTCAAAGACTGGGCATGTTAGATTTTAATTTGGTGATGAAGTGATGTTACCAGAACTCTATTCTTTAAGACTTGTCCTTTTTACTTGTCCTAGCCGGGCGTGGTGGCGCACGCTTGTAATCCCAGCATTCGGGAGGCTGAGACCAGAGGATCCGGGTTCGAGGCCAGCCTCAGCTACCTAGTGAGGCACTCCGCAACTTAGTGAGACTCGGTTTCAAAATAAAGAATAAAAAATAGGGCTTGGGGGTATAGCTCGGAGGTAGAATGCCCCTGAGTTCAATCCCCAGTACCACAAAAAAAAAAAAAAAAAAAAAAAACTTGTCCTTTTTAAAGATTTACTAACATAATTTAAATGTTAAGCAGAAGCTCCCCCACCCTTTTTTTTTTTTTTTTTTTGGTGGTTGTGCTGGGAATTAAACCTAGGGTCTTGCACATGCTAGGGAAGTGCTTTATCATTGAGCTACATCCCCAATCCTAAGCAAAAGCATTTTTAAAGAATTCGGTATACAGTTAGATACCCTAATAACATAATGTATCACATTTAATCTTCTGGTGAAGGTATCACGTGACTTAGGAACTAGGGAATAATGGTTTCAATATAGGACGTCCTGCTTAGTGAAAATTTATAGATCAGCTATTTATAGATTTTCTTCAATTTGTATGGATTTCTAAAGTATATTTTTCTCTCTGATGTGAATTTCGGTTAAATTTCTATTATAAGTCTTAATTTTACTCATGTTATACTAAATTTTTCTATAGGATGGCAATGGCTATATTAGTGCAGCAGAGCTTCGCCATGTGATGACAAACCTTGGAGAGAAGTTAACAGATGAAGAGGTTGATGAAATGATCAGGGAAGCAGATATTGATGGTGATGGTCAAGTAAACTATGAAGGTAAGTCTTTTCACACTGCCTCATTCTAGGCATTGATTTTTAAGTTAAAGGTACTTTTTAGCTATGTCATAGGTCAAAATTAGTGACCTTCCCTTAAAAAAAAATAGGATGTTAAAGTAGTAAATGTTTATTAGACTTTTACTCTTGAAAGTATTGTCTGTAGTCTAGGCACTCTCACTGTCACCTGAGAACTTTTTAGAAATATTACTATCAGTTCCACCCCTATACTTAGAATTTTTGTGGTACTGGGAATTGAACCCAGGCACATTTAATTTTTTTATTTTGAGACAGGGTGTTGCTAAGTTGCTGAGATTTGTCTCAAACCTGGGATCCTCCTAAGCCTCCCAAGTACTGGGATTCCCATGTACCACCACGAATGGCTTTAGAATTTGCATTTTAATAGGATTTCTGGGTGGTTCATATACACACTGAAGTTTGTGATAAGCTGTACACTTTTTTTTTTTTGTATGATTGTATGGGACAATTTGAAAAGCATTAGAACTTCTTAATTCCCTAAAATGAAATTGAGGCTTAAGTGCTTTTACTGAATTCTTTTTCCCTCTAATTGGCTTTAGTCTGAAACTATTTGCATATGCTTAATTCATTGTGGGACTTTAAACTTTGGTATAGCCATTGCAGGAATTAGGGTCTTCAGAGATTTAAGGCTTTGCCAGCGAAACCTTTGCCTTATATTGTTTCACTTGTGTTTTTCATGATGTGATTACTTACCATAGAAAACAGCATAAACTTCAACATCCTAATAAACCTAGTCTCTTGGACTAAAGTTACAATGTTTGACTGGTGGTAATCTAGTAGTCTTAAAATTCAAGTCTAGCCAGGGTGTAGTGGTGCATGCCTGCAAATACCAGTACTTGAGAGGCTGAGACAGGAGGATCTCAGATTCAGTACCAGCTTCAACAATGTAATGAGACTCTTCAGCAAACTTGTGAGACCCTATCAGAAAAAACCAAAAAGGTTGAGGAAGGCTGGGGTGTAGCTCAGAGGCAGAATTCCCCTGGATTCCCCAGTACCACAATAAAAAATTCAAGTCTAAGAGCCAAGAATGCCTCTTTATAATAGTCTATCTAAAGCATTAATCTGGTTTATATTAATAATCCTGAATAATTGTGATTTATGAAATTGCAGTCTTGGCAGGAAACTAGCTTTCTGTTGAACTTTATTGATAATTCTTAAAAAGGGGAAGAGAGGCGCTCAGTGATTGTATGCATGTGATTGGTTTTGTCTTTTTTTGCCATTAACTCAACTTTCTGTGTTTGTTTTTCAGAGTTTGTACAAATGATGACAGCAAAGTGAAGACATTGTACAGAATGTGTTAAATTTCTTGTACAAAATTGTTTATTTGCCTTTTCTTTGTTTGTAACTTATCTGTAAAAGGTTTCCCCCTTACTGTCAAAAAATATGCATGTATAGTAATTAGAACTTCATTCCTCCATGTTTTCTTCCCTTATCTTACTGTCATTGTCCTGAAACCTTATTTTAGAAAATTGATCAAGTAACATGTTGCATGTGGCTTACTCTGGATATATCTAAGCCCTTCTGCACATCCAAACTTAGATGGAGTTGGTCAAATGAGGGAACATCTGGGTTATGCCTTTTTTTAAGTAGTTTTCTTTAGGAATTGTCAGCATGTTGTTGTTGAAGTGTGGAGTTGTAACTCTGCGTGGACTGTGGACAGTCAACAATATGTACTTAAAAGTTGCACTATTGCAAAACGGGTGTATTATCCAGGTACTCGTACACTATTTTTTTGTACTGCTGGTCTTGTACCAGAAACATTTTCTTTTATTGTTACTTGCTTTTTAAACTTTGTTTAGCCACTTAAAGAAAATCTGCTTATGGCACAATTTGCCTCAAATCCATTCCAAGTTGTATATTTGTTTTCCAATAAAAAAATTACAATTTACCCAACTGTTGCTCTCAATCTGAGTCATTTAACTCTTGAAGTCAAATAATTTTGAGAATAAAATGTGGAGTTGATTTCTCTTTGTTACAATCTAGATTTTTTGGTCTTCACTATTAAAGATTGTATTTAAAGGTGGACATACTGGCACATACTTGTAATACAAGTATTTGGGAAGTTGAGTCAGGAAATGTGCAGGTTTGAAGCCAGCCTCAGGAACTTAGTGAGACTCAGAAATATAGCAAGATCCTGTTTCCAAATAAAATAGGGCTGGGGGTGTAGCTTCGAGGTAGAATACCCCTGTTTATTCCTTGGCACACATACATACCCCCACCCCCACCCCCCAAAAAGAAAAGATTGCATTTGGCTTAAGAACGTGAAACTCTGTATCATTTAAGAGTAAAAACATTTGTAAGTGTATCAATGATGAGAATCATCATAAAGTAGCTGTTTAGTGTTTTCTGCCTTTGTGTGTGTATGGTACTAGGGATGGAACCCCCCAGGGGCATTCTACTTCCAAGATACACCCCCAGCCCTATTTTTTATTCTTTATTTTTTGAAACAGGGTCTCACTAAGTAGCTGAGGCTGGCCGCCAACCTGCAATCCTTCAGTCTCAGCCTCCCAAATACTGGGATTACAAGTGTGTGCCACCATGCCCGGTGTTTTCTTTCTTTTTAATGTAGTTTTCAACTTTGTCATCCATTTGTCCATGTTGACTTAAGCTATGAAATGATTTTTAACTGTTAAAAATACAATCTACCATATCTAGTTGCTGAGAGGTTATGATTTTACCTCTTTTTTCCAATCTTTCACTCATTTTACTTTATTTGTTAACACAAAGAATTTTCAGTTATGTTTCCCTACCTGCAACATATTTTACAGAAAAGGTGCTTTAGGAGTAGATGGCAGTGACTTAAGACTTGTTTTTGTTATTTATTTGTATTGGGGCTCGAACCCAGGGGTATTGTACCTCCCAAGCTACACCCCCAGCCCTATTTTATTTTATTCTCTTAAACAGGGTTTCACTAAGTTGCAGAAGGCCTCACTGAACAGCTGAGGCTGACCAGGAACCTGTGGTCTTCCTGTCTCAGCCTCCCAAGTACTGAGATTACAAGCGTGCGCCACCATGCCTGGCTTTCTTTGTAATTTAAACAACTCAAAAGATGGTTATCAGAGGTTTTTTTGTTGTTTTTTTTTTTGGTTTTTTGGCGGTACTGGGGATTGAACTCAGGGGCGCATTCTACCTCCGAGCTATACCCTCAGCCCTATTTTTATTCTTTATTTTGAAACCGGGTCTCACTGAGTTGCGGAGTTCCTCACTAGATAGCTGAGGCTGGCCGCGAACCCAGATCCTCCGGTCTCAGCCTCCCGAATGCTGGGATTACAAGCGTGCGCCACCACGCCCGGCT